>JALGAQ010000009.1:5888216-5917419 GCA_028829895.1 Sinotaia quadrata
CTTATCACGCAACGATTTTTATGGCCGAATATTCGTAATGACCTATGCCTTTTGTCTAAAACATGCGTACAATGTCAACGTAGTAAAATCCACCGACACAACCGCTCCACTCCTAGTTCTTTTCCTTTACCAGATGGACACACATACACATTGATATCGTTGGTCCATTACCCCCACTTCTCATGGCTATTCACATATACTAACTTGTGTTGACAGATATACACACTGGCCTCAAACTGTTCCTATAAAGGATACATCTTGCCCTTTTGCAAGACTAGATCGCCGTGTTCGTAGTTCCTGCCGCTATCACCTCGGACCGTGGTTCTCAGTTTACTTCTTCATTATTTCGAGATGTTCGGCGCTTATTAGGATGTGAACACAACAACACAGCTTATCATCCTTCCGCCAACGGTCTTGTTGAACGATTCCATCGACAGTTGAAAGCCTCTATTATTCCATGAGCAGCCAGTGATTCGTAAAAACATTTGCCGTTTGTGCTTCTTGGTATACGCAACACTATCAAAGAAGACTTAGGCTGTACTTCAGCAGAATTAGTCTTTGATATTCCCCTGCGCTTACCAGGTGAAATGTTTGTAGACTCTAGGATCACCGTGAGATAACGCCAGTAACTTATGCTACACGCGTTAAGACGTTTATGCGCAATCTGAATTCGCACCTACTCGCTACGACTCACTCAAAGCTCAACTGGAACCAGCATTGTCTACAACATCCCATGGACGCAGTGCGAAAGCCCCTTCAAGCACCTTACGAGGGCGCATATCAAGTAATCAAACGGACGGCAAGATACTTCATTCTGAATTGCTGTAATAAGGAAACAACACTATCTGTTGACCGTTTGAAAGATGTCCACATCGACAAAGCGAATGAAGATGACATCATCTCATCCAGCCGCAACGTACCACCCGTTACCTCCGATAAACAACAACAGTGTGAAGACTCACACACCTCCAGCACTGCCAACACGATACCCCACCTATTCTCATTGCTAAACCACCCACACGCCACGGCAGACATCCAAAATCCCCTGTACGTTTTTCAGATTATTGTGTTTGACCCTTTTTGTATGGCGTTCGATTGTTTGCCCTTTTTCACAAACATTCTAGGGGGGACCCCTGAAGTGAAGCTGACATTGTTCATTTTCCCAAGGTCAGTACTAAGGTATAAATATTATTGATTTTCGATTTTCCTGTACATTCCTTTTGGCGATTGAATTGAACTCCGCTTGCTTCTGCGTTCTGCTTTTGCATTTACGTTGCGTTTGCACAAACGTTGTTATACGCGAATTGCTTTGGGTTTTTCAATTACAGCCATTCCTGATCAGCGTACAATTCTGTTTAACGTAGTTACCAAGTTATAGTGGATTTGTATCGATCATCTGAAACTGAATTATTTCGGAACAAGCCTAACATTTAGTGAGTCACTGTTATTACTATTTCGCTTACTCACTTGATCTACGTAATATTCAACGACGAAATACTTATATCGATTTTCACTATACCGTCCATTACTTTAGCATTGTAAACAATGGCAGATGGATCTTAAATGAACTGATGTTTTAATGCGTTACTTGCACTTATCTCTCGACAACATTCGACAATGAGTCACTTGCGTTTCACGACAGTACTAGTTGTAAAATCTTCCCGGAACAGTTTATTCTTATACTCGCTACATCTTGAAAACCCCTTATACTTTCGCCAATGATAACAAACGAGTTCTCCGATCAAGAAAATATTGGGTAAACAGAAACAGTTTCTAAAATTTAAAAAAATAACAGCAATAGCACAAACTTCAATTGTTCCTTGTCTGCGGAATCCAGTAATAACAAGCAAAAAATTCTCCTCGATGACAATGGAAAAATCCCGACTTTTCAGGCTTCAAGCAATATCAACCATTCTTCACAGCCTGACTTTTCACACGTTACAAATTTCGCGCTCAAGGCAAATGACCATTTAAACAAAGCGTTAAAAAAGAATAGTAAGAATTTGGAATTACACAATAGAAATAGTTTTATACATAAAAGAAAGAATAACGAATGAAAGATAGGGAAACAAAATATTTGCAGTGTGGTAGAATAAACAGGTTTATAAGATAAACCGTAAAAAATATTTCGCAACATTCACAGGCCGGCAAAACGATTAGGGCAATTATGCATAAAACAAGAGTGCGAAAGAGTAAATAAAACAAGATCACCTCAATATGGGTGGTTGGGGTGCCAGCAAGGGTAATTTAGAATGCACAAGTGGAATTCTTCAACAATGTATTTACATTACCTCGAAGGCTCACGCAAACAGGGCAAAACAACTGACACAAATGGAGAAAATATCTACTGCGTAACAGTTATTGGCTATAAAACATTAATTTTCGCAATAATTAACATAAATTGAGTGTTACTTCGGAGCAGACGCTTTCAACACCGCAAATCTTACGATACAAACTAAAAATAGCAACGTGGGATGACGTAAACCAAAATTAAAGCAAAGGTTAGTCGTCCATGGGGCTTGTGGTAAGATGTATAGGATTGAATCTTCATTCTCCTACAGCGCCCCCCAAATCGGTCATGATTTCACCCCTCCCCCTTGGAGGCCAGCTCCTGTCAGTTTATTCCGATACTTCTAAAATCATAACGTTTTTATGTCGCGCCTTAGGCTACCATCCTTTGTTTGAACTACCGCCCCCCTCACCGCGCCGTCACTCAATTCTTCGCACATCTACACCACACCCATCTATATGGTGGTATCTGGTCATTGAGCAGCTGCACCACATCGTCTGGACGAAGGTCTTTTTGCTTCAGTAGCCATTTCTGTTCCCCACCGTCGCCAAAATTGCTCCGTCAAGTTGTTCGCCTGATGCCAACGTTTCACGTAACGTGAGATCATAGTTGGGGGCACAATAGAGGTAACGTTAGCACAGAGAAGCAATAGGTCATTAGGCGATAGACTTATCAGATCCTTCACGTTGAACTTCACTGGAACCAGCGGTCTGTTGTTGAAGATACGGTCAGCTCGGCGATTACTGCCATAAACACTCCGTCACTTACAGTTTGCTCTCGGGTCAGCGAATTGATAACTAGCTTCACTGATCGGATCACTCTCTTCCATATGCCACCTCTATGACTCGCAAGTGGGGGATTAAAGTGCCACGACACCGGATACGATAAGAGATGGCTAACCTTAATTTAGCTTCCGTTGTCACTAAACATTTCTTCGGACGAACCTCGTGAATCTCGTGAGCGCCATGATGAAAGAATCTGTGGTTACGGAGTTGTCCTTTCGCTAGTGCACTGCGGGCGTTTGTAGACACCTTAACGGACATCCCTATAGCTTTTCTAGGCTTCTGCCGTATTTTACTGCTATCGCGCAGAAGTAGTCGATACCTACCAGCCTAAAGGGATGCTATCCCCCTCTGCGTTCTCGCCGCCGGTAAGGGGTCCATGATTTGCTGCGACGACGGCGTCTGCAAACTGCGACACACGAAACAGGCTCTCATGACTCGTTTGACTGCGGCGTAATCTTGTACGATCCAATACCGTTTGCGGATGGCAGCTAGTAATTGGATAAACCAAGAGCGGCCTTCCGTCAGATAGTACTGCCGAATAATGAGTTCTTTCACGTGATGCACCTTCGGCAGGATTATTGGGTGAATATGGGAGAAGCGGTATTCAGTATATTGTTATCTGCCGCGGACGTTTCAAGCCCATAACGTTCACAAGGTGATGTCTGTTTTCGTGGTACGTGCCTAAAATTAGGGCTGATATTTCTTCGAAGTATGATTGTATTTGTACTTTGCGTATAAAGTCTATCTCCGTGTTCCTCATTTCATTCAGTTTAGGCAAACCTAGCCTAATGCAGCTGCCTGGGTTCTTCCAAACAGCTATTCGTAGAAAACTCTTGAATCTAACGAATCACACCCGCAGGATACCGAAGCTGCTTGCCATGACATTGACTGTCGCGGGCTTCACCTTCCACACTCGCTCCTCTGCAGGTGCCTTACCACGTTCAAGTGCGGGCCAGTTATTTTCTTCATGCCACAGGAAATTCGAACCATTGAACCATTCAGATGATGTGATGTTGTTCCTTTTGAAACTAAGTCGGCTGGATTTTGTTCCGACCTCAAATGCCGCCGATTTTCTGGTCTAGATAGTTCGTGGATAGTGGCTAGGCGATTGTCTACGAAAGTGCTGTAACGCGCGCTTGTGTTGTCGATATAATACAACACGATCGTCGAGTCGGTCCAAGAAATCGGCTCATTCATCGTTATTTTCATTTTCTGCTGCACGAATTTTGGCCGTCTGCATGGCTAACCTGTTGCATTCAACTCGATTCTTGGAATCATGACGATTTTCAGAGGAGCCATTTTTGATTTAGATGTCATCAGCGAGCAATGGATGCGATTTTTCCATTTATACCGCCTCGTATCAAGTTTCCGAAGCGTCGCTGAACACATGTAACTGTGTTTTTTCGGCATCTATCTTTCCCGGTCAGTAATAGCTAGTATCCGAAGAGTGGGGTAAGTTCCAGCTTGGAGTGAATTCAGGGTCGGGTTGCTCCTTGGGCACAGGTACAGCGTAACCCTTTATGAAATCATTTCGCATACTTTCACAGTACATCAGAAAATATCTCTCCGCTCAAAGGAAAAAGGTCGCACGATCCTAAGTCTACTATGGGCACCTGAACGATTGTCGGGTGACCCTATAGGCTCCTCTCGCCACGTAGGCGCTATCTCATAGTGTCCGTCCTTCAGTACGATCAAATTGGACACCAGTTCCATAGCCACTTTGTCTTCAGTAGGGCACTCCCGGTTTCGAAAATCACCCCCATATAAAGTCTTCATTTGCGCGCAAGCAAACGGTTCGACTTGGGTAGCATTTACTCTCCCACGATTATCAGCGAAGTAGCGTATTGGGCCCAGAATTATCCAACCTAATCGCGTCCGAACAGCATAAGAGTCCTTCGGTTTATTGGACTTACATTCAAGCGGAATGTGTGCGCCTTGCAGTCTGTTCCAATTAATTATTTTGCAATCCGAAGCTTCATCGAAAGGAATCCGCTCAAGGTATTTCCATTTATCGACACACTCCCGAAGCGGCGTGAATACGGAACCAATCGGCCGCCTAGTCACACAAAACGCGTTATCAATTTTGATATCTTCGGTCCCGTTCATGGAAGCAACCTTCATTGCGAAGTTCTTTGAGTATAAGCTTGAAAACTCGTTAACTGTGGTGATGCTGAGCGTGGTCATGGAACTCCCAAGGCGAAGTTGTCTGATGATGATGTCTTCTTCTACCAGGGTGATATCCGAGCACTTTTCCAGAAAAGTATGAGCAACTAAGGTCCTATTGGGCCCTTGTATTCACACCGGGATAACGCCTAGATATATACCTCGCGGTTTTCTGTTAGTCCCCCCGCATGTACTTGTCGTGGTGTCGGTAGAGCTACTATCGTTACATAGTGCAGGGTGCAGTGATGCTGATTCTCAAACCCACCATTAACGCGAGGTCTTAAGGCTCTTGCAGCCTTCACTTCGGTGACCGTTTCTGAGTCATACAAAGCATAGACTATTTTGGCGAACCAGCTTCTAGCGTTGTACCCGATACTCGGGATTATATTTCGCAGCGTTCCGACCTATGAGGTCGGTAGCACATCGAGCATTCGATACTCTCTGAGTTACCTCGAGGCGAGATACCGTTTCCCTTCTACTCGTGCCCTATAAGGTTTGGTGTCAAAATGTCTTGCGCTTAACTGAATAGATTCTCTCCTATCTGCCTCTTTCGAGATTTCAATGAATTTACTGAACAGCCTGCGTCTGACACATGCTTACCTTTTAAACGAACGCACAAAGATCCGAGAAAGTCACATATTCGTTTTCACGCGCCTTCGCTGTGGGCAATCGTGCCTAGCTGTGCCTAGAATCGCCTAGGAGCGTACACACAATACGTTCTGCGGAGATCTGCTGCCGTTCAATTTTTGTTTCATCGCTCGGTCCTCTCGACGGAATTCACGAATGTCATCATCGATATCACTTAACGCATCGTCGTTATTCAAGCCATGAAGGCTTTCAGTAGCCTTAGCAGTATTATCCTTATCTAAATTATGACAAGAACTAGCCATAAAACCAGAGGGGATAGAAATAAAGACTTACAGGGTCTTCTCAGTCGTCAAATTGATCCAGGATCGCTGTAGTTCGTAGACATTTTCTTAGTTGAAACGTTCACGAGCGAAACTTTCGTATCCTAACCAAGTTTTGCATATAAACCACTGTTTGTGAACAGCACAGAAGTCTTCAACTTCAAGTATAGAACCCAATCGTGTCTTCGAGAATTGTAACACTTATCTGTTGAGTAGAACCTCAGAATTTCAATGAACTTGGAGACATACGCAAGTCCCGGTGAAAACGAATATGTTTATTCTATCTGAAGTGTTTATGCGATTCTAAATCATAACCAATAATAAAATATATTTACATCACCTGAAAGGTTCACTCTTGCAGGACAAACCAACTAGAGCAAATGGAAAATGTCTACAGCGAAACAGTTATTGGCTATAAAACAATTATTAACGGATTAAATAACGTAAGGTGAGTTACCTCGGAGCAGATGCTTTTAGCACCCATAAGTCCACACGGTACTAATTAAAAATAGCAAAGTGGGATGACGTTAACCAACATTAAAACATGGGTTAGCGGTCAATGGCAATCACAGGGTTGGGGCTTGTGGTGGGATGGATACGAACGAATCAAGATTCTTCTACATTGATAATGGTGGTAAATCGATAACGAATGGAGCAATCTATAGATTGCCTTAACCTCCTGGAGTTGGTATAATCGAGCTACGCAAACGGTATAACGTAAGTAAGGTCTGCTTAATTGTTGGGTATTTTAACACACGGTAGATAGGATGAAACGATCTACGTTGTGAACTGTCGATATGAACTTTCGAATCAGGCTTACTTGCAACTGTATTTTATTGATACCTGGTTGAGCTAGTCTCCTTTCCGACTCATTTAATTTCTGGATGGACATCAACACACTTAATCTGGTGCTGTTTCCGAATTCTACTTATATCGCGGGGCCAGTCTACACTCTACAATCTATTGGGAAAAGAGATCACTGTATTCTCACATTTAACTTGACTGGGTGGGTTGAAGTATATTCGCAGATGTAGTTTTGTCGCGAATAGTGGAGAAAGGATCTAATATGTCTGACCGTACCATCCCTGTTAATGCAGGATTCGATGGAGCGCTGTGCATCTTCTGCAACAAGGCGTATGCACTGGTATGCAAGAATGTTCCTTTTGGTCGGAAGCATCCGCTTTTCGAAGGTCCTCCCTGGATTCACAAGGAGCTGAGAGTAATGCTGAAAAATGGATGCAAACTCTAGGACCACGTCAAAGACACTTCCCTCCCGACTGACCACAACATCTACAAGTACTATTGGTAGCGGCTCATGTGAGCAAAAAACAGATAAGGAACATGAGCGCCATCTAGATGGAAGCAAAAAAAGAACAAATTAAGGGATATCTACGAAGGAGCACTACGGTCGTTACGGCACTCCTGCTCTTTCCTTCATAACAACTGGTGTTCTGCGCCAATAATTTGATGCTCTAAAGAGAAAGCTCTGGCAGAACAACATGCTTCTGGATGTCTATCGTCAGCTCAGAATTTTGACACAAAAAAGATTTCTATCAGCTAGGTGATGGAAAAGATTCAGGCAGTTATAGGCCTATGTGGCTCACCCCCGATTTATGGAAAGAACAAACAAAAGTGCGATCCAAGTTCACTTAGCCAAGCCACGTGACCTGTCTGTTGGTCAACATGGTTTGCAGAGGAACCGGTCTTGCATCTCGAATCTTATTGTTTCCAGAGAGAAATGTGCGAAGACAGTTGAATCACGCATATAGCTGGGCGTAGTCCACGTGCAAATTAGTACAGCGTTTGGTAACGTCCTCTTCATCTGCTTCTCATCAAGCTGCGTAAGTTTGGGATGTATGAATTTCTGAATTATCTATCAATATGTGTTGATTGAGTAATGACCTTTCTCTTAGTCAGTTTCCAAGATCATTCACATCCGCTTGGTCGGTTTTTAGAGCTAAACTGTTTCAAACTGTTTATCAACGACTTCCCATTTGCTTTGCATGCCGAACACCGGCTGTAAAACCGACAATCTCAGAAGTTGATCAGAAGAAGCCAGCTTCGAGGAGCCTTATAATATACATGGCATTTTGGACGAGCTGGAGGAAGAGTCAATTAGATGGAAGCTGCCGATCAACAGAAGTAAATGTAGTCCCCATCTCATCAAGTTCCCAGTTACCATTTATTATCGATTATCTGGGTGGGTACTTATTCAGAAAATCGTAAGTCGAAAAGAGCATCAGAGTTGTGAGATATCATGACCTCGAGACCTTTTCGACACTACGAGAAAAGTTGCTGCCACTACTAAGATATTCTGCCAAGTTGGGAGCTTCTTCATTGGAATGATTCAAGAAAAAACATCGGTAACCTGCTGTGCGTATCCGAAATCTCAACAAGAATGCTATTTAATTGAGAACAGGGAAGTTTTAAAAATGTCTTGGCTACTAGAGACCAATACTCGTGCAGATCTCGGGAACAGTGAATACTCGAAAAGTGAGCATAGTCTGGAGCTGTTCAAGTGAACATTACAGGTAAATAGCGTAACCACGTTTTGAACTTGCATTTTTTAACGCCGAAAAAAACCTCCCAGTGTCGATCTTCAACACCAAGTCAGAAGAATGGCTCAAGCAACAGTAAGACGCGTGCATTTGTTTTAAAGGAAAACTTATTGTCACTCTAACGAAGAAGATTTAGCACGAAATCCCTTCTGTGATCGGGAAGTGAAGAGGTCGACGAGGGATGTTCTCTTCTGCTATGTACAATGCTGTAAACCGATGAAACAAAGCAATTTACATAAAGAAATTCAAGTCCAACTATGTACATTGGGAAAGCAACAATCGAAAACGAAAGTGGGGCGATTCAAAAACTATATTTGTTTACACATGACGAAAGTCGAACAATATGAGTGAGCACATTAGACCAATTCCATTCATTTGTTTATGATCCCCTCAGATTATTCCAAGATGTGGAAGTTGAAATAAGGGTTATATTTGTATTTTTTCAGGACGGCCTTTGGTTGATCAATAGATTATGGCATGTATGCTTTTCACCTACATATCGAATTGTATTATGTTGTGAGATTTAAATGAGTCACCGATGAAGAAAAATGTTCTGTAGTTGTCCGAACAATTCCGAAGTTTCCGCAGGTTTATCAGATAACCAAACCAGAGGACACAACTACAAGTTACTAATTATGCGATCAGACGGTCTCCAACACGTATACCGTCTGTCATGTAGAGCAGTACCGACGTGGAACGCCTTCCTCCTTCGGTTGTTAACTTTACTCCGGTGGACTGGTTCAAAGCCGCCTTAGACAAACACATGAACCTATTTGCCTCAAGAGATAGCCAGTTCGACAACTGATGTCCCCGGCACGTTTGGGAAGCGAAGGAGCTGACAAGGGATTCCCCTCCTGCTCTCTACACTACTATGAAACTATGAAACTCATCGAAAAATACGTGCCAAAATCAACTCAATTCCTTTGCTAATGGTCAACAGTTACCAATAACCGCCGTGATGGAGCGAACATAGGAGGAATTTCTTGCTGCTATCTATCGAATGAAAATAAAAATAAAAGCAAGAACTACTGTCTTGTCAGCTTTTCCGTCAGAATGGAAGAATATTGATTTCTCACATGTTATACTGCTTAAGTTTTGAATCTGGAAATTGTAGTGAATAACACTTATGTGGTGAACGTTATCTATACACTGCAAGGGATTCAAGCTGAAAAGTGATTTGACAACAATAGTATGTTTTCATGAAATCACAGTGGAGTTTATAAAAAGAAAAAACAACTTTGACAAACAGTTGCCTAATATCCGAGACAGCACTTCAGCGTGTTGAAGTTGCGCAATATGGTCATATGATGCTTAAAAATGGGTACTGTGTTGAATAGTGGTGTTAATTATTTTTCTTGCTACGTTCATTCATTCATTCATATTTGGAAAACAGTATGAAGTATTCCTGTGTGCGCTTCATCTTGACTATCTTGACTGACAGACTGACATTGCTGGCGACCGCGCAAGACAGGTCAGTGGACTGCGTCATCCTTGGCTTTTGCTGAAATCAACGCGTCTAACGGCGCTTTGAAAGCAGGAATGGAAGTTGCTTTCACAACTGAAGTTGGAAGGGCGTTCAAGATGAGTACTGCTCTGCATGAAAGGCAATACTCGTGCAGAAGGCTATCCGAACGTTTGACTAACAACTTGTGGTTGTATCCTTTCTAACGGTCGTCAGTCACCCGAGTTAGAAAACCCTGTAAGTCTTGGAATTGTCCAAGAACCACGATTTTAAATAAAAAGATGTGATCTCCTGGTATGCGCCTTTGTTCCAAGGTGAATAAATTAAGGCGCCGACATCGTTCGCTATAGGGCAAACCCATCAACTCAGGTATCATTCTCGTAATCAATCTTTGGACGGACTCTAAACGGGCAAATTCACCTTTTGTAATTGGATACCAGGTGGGCCCTCCATACTCAAGAACAGGACGTACGAGTATAGTGTAAAAGTTGATGAATATTTTCGGCGATCCAAATATGAAGGAACGACGGAATTTCCAAAAAGTAAAAAGTCCCGCAACCCACGCTTTGTTGGTGTAGTCGATGGTTATTAGGTGATCACGTACAACAACCCCTGAGATCCGTGATGGCAGATAGTGCACATATTCGATCGACATGCATCGTGTATTCGCCACTGCGGAACTCTCCACATAGCTAGCAGGTCGGTCCTCTTCGGATTCATAGGAAGATGGTTTTCTAAAGCGCACTGAGATATCCTGTTCAGGTCTGCCTGGAGGTCTGGCGCATCACTAGACTAGTTATTTTTTATTGAGGCGACAATTTAGTGGGGATAATAATAATAATAATAATACCAGAATTTTCACACGTGCGAGTTAATTTCGCGTAGAGAAAAACAAAGAAGTGCTTTCTCTACAGAAATTGTGTCAACGTAATTCGACTGCATTGACCACTGACGATCTCAAGCCCATGATTTGAAGTTACGATAACTTTAATCAGTTAATAATCAAACAGCGCATAGGATTATTCAAAAATCAACAATCATTGGCAAAAAGTAAACTTATTGCTGTTTTGGCATCCATGAATGATGCGCAGGCATAAATAGAAACGAGGTATGCTATCACTCAAATCTCTTTTGGTAACGGACTAAAGCTCATCAGAATCGATTTTATGACTGCAAGAGAACAAAAAAGAGGACATCTATCTATCTATCATATATATGTGTACGCCGCCCTGCAATGCACCCTCCTGGCGCCAAAAAAATCAATGAAATCAGGAACTGAGAAAGTTGGTGGCTATAAATCAATGCGGGATAAAAAAGAAAATATGGAACATTTTTGTTTTAAACTTTTCTGGTTGGCTTTTATGTATTTTTTTTAGCTTTTTTATCTGGACTTTGTTTTTATAATGTTTTGGAAGGCTCAATAGTGGGTAGGAAAGGAGAGAGGAGGGTCAGTTACAGCTCGAAAGATGGCAAGCACCCACTGATTTCTGTTCTGCGTAATGCCTGTCACTGTCTTCAGCCATTGGGTCTCAACAAGAGCCATCGCGCGCTAGATAACTCGTCCGATTATTCGGGCTTCACTGCCAAGTCATGGCTTAACAGTCACTTTGCCTGTTCCAGTCAGGTCCAGGAAGAGCCAGTAAGGCACGTTAAGGTAAACAATGAAAAGGCATACAAAGAACGTTCTTTAGTCTACCAAGTCGGTGAAGTACAATAATGTCTCTTAAGGGTAGGCTATCGAGTCCTAGGACGCGATATCTTACATCGTTCTTATTCACACGGTTTTGCTATTGAACGCTAGTAATGCTTTAGAGATAGCGGTTTTCGAACACAGAAAGTCGGCCACCATCTTCTGCGTAAAGTGGCCGATTTTCAAAGCTATAGATCAAAACGCCGCATGTGGTCGTACGGTAGACACTTTTTTCCAAGCAAGACTGATGTCGCGTCTACACCAAATATGCTTATTTTAACAAGCGCCAGCATATATTTTGTTATTCAAAGGTCAACCTCGGCGCTGATATATATATATATATATATGATCAATTTAATAAACATGTATGATGTCAATCTTATCATAAACAAACGAATCATAATTACTTGCGATGAAATAAGACAGAGTTTCATTTGTTTTTTTCTTGTACATTCATATACATCTGTAAATAAATAAGAAATAAATAAATCTGTAAATAAATAAGAAGTTAACCAACACAGATAGTGATGCAATTAGGCTGCTGATTTTCTTTCTGAGTCATAAAGTCTGGGGGCTTAAATCATTAGATTTATTGCTCTGCGAAACAGCCTAGAAAGTAGGAAATACCAGGCTAGCAATCAAGTTCTTCATTACACGACGCTGTCATTAATTGACCACTACACTGTTTCTTCCAGTTGCTGCTATTATAAATGTCAAAAGTTCATCAGTTGATCCAATTAATACTGCACCCGAAGACCTTATCTAGAACGCGATATGGAGTGCATTGACAGATTTCATGTCTGTGGTCTCACAGTGGGGTCCTTAGATTTCGGTCTCATTAACTTTGTCCGTTGTAAATGCCAATATGAGGATAAATTCAGGTGGTAAGTGACATGGTGATGTACCTTAGGACAATAGCACACGCTCACACATCTCAAAATCAGCTTCTTGTTCCATATATTGGTTCATATTCTTCACTGCGTGAAAAATATTGGATAATAAAATTTCTTGCCATTAATGTTTAAAACTTATGAAACAACAGAAGTTAACGAAACAACTTCTAAAACCCACTCACATTTTCAAACGGAGGCATTGATATGAATATAATTTGCGAGACTGCTTTACTTAGTGAAAAGTCATATGTTCTGAGAAAGCGTTCTATGTGAACAGGAATAGCTGCTCATTTGCGAAGTGAATAATGGTTTCTCATAGACCTCTATCAAGTACCAATGTTTAACCGATTTGTATATAAATCCAATTACATAAGTATGAATAATAAATAACTTCTGTACAATCCTCCCACGTGTAAGCTAATTTTTTAGTGTACTTAAGATGCAGTAAATTTTAAACTTTGACTCTGGTGAGCATGCTTTTTTATTTATACCATGTTAACAAGATCTGTTCCTGAAGCTGATCCACCGGCCGAAACGCAGTTGCAGAAATTGTGGTTGTAGAAGGGATGATAATTTTAGTATCGTTAGAAGCACACAAAAGAAGATGAACTTGAGTGACAGCTCTTGACTCACTTATTATAACTCATCATGTTTTACATTAATCAAGACGGGTTCCCTTTTCCTTTTTCTTCTATCATATACATGACGTTTGCAAACTCAAATAAACCGTATCTGTAATAATTTCGGAAGAATTAGTCTATTCATACTGAGCCTCTACAACTTTAATGGATGCTGTACCAGCAACTAAGATTAATTCTCCTCAAGAATAGAGAACGCTATGGGCGGGGACAATATATATTTTACTTGGCAGAACAAGTGGGTTTGTTGCGATTGCAATCCCATGCAATACAGCGCCAGTGCGCAACTGTAAAGGAGGCAAAATCCTACAGAGAATGTGACTTGATGAAAAAATTCTGTATGAGCTTAACAACATACATGTCTCTATGCAGTTGCAGATTGTCATTCGCCGTTCATATTTGAGCCAAACGAAGTAATGAATAATAAGAATAACTGTTATTAATTCCGATTGTAATAAATATAATCGAATCATTTTTATGCGACTTCCATAGAATGGGTAAGCCAATTAAAAGCATTGCGATAATAGGTGATTATCATTAACATCCACGTAAAGAGATGCTCTTATTACATTAAATAGATTGCGCACTCCTGATATAGAGTAACATCATGTGATTGGTGTACCATTTTTACGAATTAAAATACTCGTATTAAACGTAAACAGTCAGCCGTTGGAATTACTAACAAGCTCTGTAGTCTCTGAATAAGACTTTTTAGAAGGTTTGTACACATTGTATACCTGATTGAAAACTTGATGAGAAAACATCTTCATGCTATCTGTTACTTATTCTTAAATAATTGATCCACTCGTATTATGAACAAAGTGCTCATTCTTTTGAATTAGCAGGTCAATTTTATATGGAAGTGACCCTAAAAATCTATACATAATAGGGCTAAATCTAATATGATATAAGCTTAATCTAATCTAAAGTTGACAAAACGTGATTTTGAAAGCGCATAAATATAATGTGCAATTCGTAGTAACAGTTCGTGCACTATGTTTATTTTCAGGTATGATAAACTTGAATTGGTATCCAATAGTAGCTGATCTGCTGCCTGATGAAGTGCTCAAGCGAGGTTTGATATGTAAAGCAAGCGAGTTTACCCTTACATCCCTATGGTATCGTGGACTACCGAATTCACTCATTGGGGCAGAAATATGTGACGAGTATGTTGTTATTTCCAAATATGTTTATACATCCGTAGACTTGGAGCGTGTGTGGTCTCTTTCGAAAAGTTTCTTAACCAGTGCAATAAGGCATGGGCATCATGCATCCTTAATTCCGAGGACACCATATACAATGTTTCGGTTGTCGTCTATAGAACGCTCAAAAATGGTAAGGGTATTGCATAACGATTACGCTCCGTTCAGCTTTAATATTTAAAAATGCATCGTATCCATATGCGAATGATTGTGCACAACCAGTTATCTCACTTGACAAACTGAAAAAGAAGGCCGTATTTGCAAACATCAAAGAACCGGAATTCTGTTCATATCATCCTGTTCACGAAGTTTGTCCATGGCCAGTGACCTTCACTTTACTACCCTACACAGTACACTCCATTAATTGTGCAGCATGGGGAGATCCTTTACCAAATATTTCATTCGCCTATAATGGTATACCGATAACTGAAGCGGATGAAAAATATGGAGTGAGTTCAACATGTCCAAATGGGTAGCTCGTTTGATATGAGCAAGACATTCATTAGTCTGCCGTCTCATTTCACAGTGTGAAGTGCCACTTAGAAATTTACATCAAAAACTTCCCATGACTTCTGTTTGTGTTTAGTTGTGCACAGCGTGTGTAAATCCAGGTTATATATTGGTTCTCGATGCAGAATGAACAGTTATATATTGGCCTGAACCACTTTTGCAACTAAACTAGTTTCATTGACAAATAAATGGAATAAGTATTTAACTTAGCCATCAAGAAGCACTGTCAAACGGACACTGAAAATGTAATCTTCTGAATACAGTAATTACCAAGCGGAGTACACTGATCATACCAAAAGAATCCTAGAAAATAAAGTGAATGATCAACAAAAAAGTTGTTGTCCTCGAACACAGTGTGGCCGAACCTATACTCGACACTGATCAATGTCGCGATCGTATTACTATATTCGAATTTAAATGACGTGAGATAATTAGGTCTTTTAAAAGCCATTACAACCAGAACACTAGAACGCTTTCTCACTGTTCAAAAAGCTTTGAATTGCTACCTCCAGTTGTCCTGGATTGGCGATTGATTATTCTTCTCTAACATAGTACATGCTCGTTTAACATATTTATTTGCTTCACTTTATAATTAGACATTACTTTAGCCACTTCAACACTGACCTACCTTTTCAGTCGATCGATTTTCGTTTTTAATTATTGATGAATCATTATTCACTGATTCAATCAACCGCTGATGCTTCGCCAATAAACCTTAAATTATGTTATTTAAATGAACTGAAGCCAGATGAAGCCAGGTGGAATAGAGCTTTGTTGGCTCGGTGGAGGCTTATATTTTCGTTACCAAATTTTATTTTGCCTATTTTCTCAAACGTGTTCGGAGCAATCTTCTGAAGGTAACATTCTAGTAACTTTTCTGGTAGAAAAAATATACACAGTTCTAAATAACAGTGATAAAAAATCTCTTTTATAAAATAGAATTTGACAGATTTCAATTTCCATCGTCACAATATTACATGAATCTACGGTGTCAAAATTTATTTCATTTACCTACCATCTCTTCACTCATTACCCGTTGTTTGCTAACATAAATATCTCCTTAAATTGAATGAGTTAATTTTTCCGCTTTTTGCTTAGTATGTCAACAAGTTCTTATGTACAGTTTAATTACCAATTTAAGTCATCGATTATAAAAGTTCTACTAATTGATTCATGTTTTCCTTTCACTATCATTTTGTAGTTATTCATTCAAGGAATTCGTATCAAAATTGACCCAAATCAGCTGTTTCTCAATAGTTTCTCTGGCAGTCCTGTTCAAGTGGTTCTCATCACCTGTCTCGCTGAAAACGGACAATTTAGACGCTCTATGAATCACTTATTGCTGTTTTCTACGGATAATCAAACTTCCGTTACGATGTGTGAGTATTCGTTTTATGAGTATTACATTCGTAAGATCGTACAAGACAAATATATCGTCACTGCATAAATTCGATAACCAATAGCCATGCCAATGAGTTTCATAGTCCAGGATGGTGCCTAGAGGCTGGTTCGCTCCAAATAGTGACAACGTATCGCAATTCTTTCTTTTGAACTTGGTTGTAGATGATTCTGATCAATGAATCTCTCATATTTCCGTATGAGCTACCATCGCAATCGTACAAGTCTCTTGAATGTCAAAACATGTTCGATATATCATCGAGTATCGTGTTAATATGAAATCTCTGTTAAAGTCCTACATGTACTGGATGGAAGAGGTTTACCCTTGAGCTATAAACTATCGTATATCTGCCTGAAAAATTGATGATCTAACTCATATTCTGGTGTCACAAGTGCACATTAAGTTAGATTCGCTTTTAGGTATGAATTATTCTTTCTCCTGAATCGTTTACTCAAAAAGAAAATACAAAGGGTGACAAGAAGATACGGGTTATAAGTCGAAGCTGATTAGCGAAAGCATTAGCCGCCAGTAACGGTGGGAAGGGCTATTTCGCTCTACTGGTTAGCTATCACCTACCCGCCTCAAGCCGGGCAGCCCATAGCAAATAAGATGCTGACTCGCCAGCTCTGTCTGCTTCAAGAGAGCTTGGAGATAGGAGAAATACCGAAAAATGGATGCTAAACTAACTTTCCCGCTGAAAAGTAAAAAAATAACCAATAATATCTATCTTCTCTAGCTGGAATGTTCACCTCTCTTGCTCCCGTAAGCGAACGTCGTCTGAACATTGCGAGGAAACTGGTCGTGGTAGATCATGAGCTTATGCGACTGAACGTCGATATCGCCGGGAAAATGGAAGCCTCCCCGAGCAGAACTACACATTTTACTGACAAGGAAAGGAAATCAACGAACCTCGTCAACCTGGTAGGCTTCGCTGTGCGTAACACTCCATTGACATCCATCGAAATATCTACAAAAATACACCTCGAACTTTCGCAATGAAGCTCAACACATCCTCTGGTACAGTTTAACTGGTCAGGGTCTATACAACAACACTCTCAACAACGGAAGCAAAAGAACAATTCTACGAAGAACTTGACAATTTGTTTCAACATATCCCATGTACAGACAATCTTTGCCTACCTGGAGATTTCAATACGTGCGTGGGATCTGACAACGGATCTTGGCCAAGAAGCCGCGGTTCCTTTGGTCTCGGCAAACTAAATGAAAACGGTCAAAGCCTACTAGAATTGTGCACCAACAATGATCTTTATGTGACAAATACGTTCTTCTCGAAAAAACATATCATTGCGTATCCTGGGAACACCAGGTCATCATTAACACGTAGAACGCCTATCTGAGATTAAACTATCTAACAATCTCTCCTCGGATTCCGAAATAAGCCTATTGGCAAAGCAGCAACAATGATTTCGCGACTGAACAAACGGGTCTGGATAAACCCAATGGTGACCGTAAACACAAAGATGCATGTCTACAGATCGTGTGTGCTAAGCATCCTCCTATACGGCAGCGAAACCTGGGCACTGTTTCCACACCAGCAGCACAAGTTTAACGTCTCCTACTTACGAAGAATAGTTGGCATACCTTGGGAAGATCACATTTCAAACAACGCCGTCTTGCATCGAGCAGGACTACAGAGTATGTTCGGTATCCTGGCTCGCAGACGTCTGCGTTGGCTCGGTCATGTAAAACGAATGGATGAAGATCGCATTCCAAAGGCTGTGCTATTTGGTGAACTTGCCAATGGCTCGAGGTCAATCGGAAGAACAAATCTGCGCTATATGGACGTCTAAAAGCGCGATATGAAAACCAGAGGCATCGACCTAGCGAATTGGGAGGAACGCGCGGCAAACCGAAAGAGATTGAGGAGCCTTATTAATGCAGCAGCTGTAAAAGTAGACCAAGATCACATAAAGCCACGGATTAAGAGAACAGCCGGCCAAATCTCGTGTTTTCGAAATCAAGCACCCGTTGCCCGTAGTAACTGGAAAAATCTGCCTGTCTAGCATAAGCCTCTGCAGCCCCAGACAACGGTGTAATGAATTAAATACAACTAAACATAAAAGAAATAGTGAGAATGTATTGCTACGTGAAAAAAAAATAAAAAATTAGAAGTACAGGCTAAGCAAAATAGCGAAAAAATTTAAAATTATTTGGGGTAACAGACTAACGTCCGTCGAGACTGACGGTAGCCAGTTGAATTCATTCATTCTTCTTACAGGCGATGAATGAAAAACGGGGCAAAGAGTTGACAGTTCACACAAAATACGTAACAAAACATTTGAGTGCGCATATTTATAAACTGATTCACGAATGTACTTCACTGCTTGCCTATGACACCTCGAACACCGCGAGTAGTCAGCATGCTCTTCGATTTATCGATCGGTGAGTCATTGGCGTACACAATCGATACAATTATCGATCAAGTCGTTCAGTGGTATGCCCCACATGTTTTAGAATATTCTTCATTAACCTTTATCAAGTTCAACATTAGTTCTGTCAGTTTCTTTTGGCACGCTTAGAACAAAAATATGAATTCACGCAAACAAAAGTCCAAGCGGCTCTTGAAATCTTAAGAAAAATTTGTCTGGGATATGCCAAAAATTCAAATCCTTACTGTGCGCGCATGTCGATATATGAAGTAAATAAGTTATTGATTTGAAAATACCCTGTTTTACGAGATTCGTCCATAGACACATCGAGTAAGACATATCAGTGCATATCATATGAAATTCCAGTCATCGTTTTCTGATTAGTATTTAGATTCAGTCATTTGAATGAATCTATCTCATTAGATTGCAGCCCTTATCATCGTTTTCTTTGTTACATGCCATTTCGTAGAGTACACCTTTTCTGTTTGATGGAATGCAAATTCGAGCTGTTGTTAAGATGTGTAGTTTGGCTTCTGCTCACCAGTGGTTAACTGAGTTCATCCAGAGTTTTAAGGTTAAAATGCCTAATGAGTGATTTCTGGAAACATTGCATTCGGGACTTTTTCCGTTGGATTACACTTTGTACTGCTTCAGTCTAGTGGACCAACTTTATGTTAGTTCAATACCTTATTTTTAATGCCATCATATGTAAGTGAGGTACATAACGCAGCAACTAACGTATACAATCTCATTGCGAAGGCGAAAATCCCCTCATATTTTAAAATCTTCAATTTAACCTATTTTGTAAATATTCAAACCTCCAATAGTCCACCGGGAATAGTGGATATATAAGACGTTGATTGATACTGAATACGTCATTCATTTCTAAAGTTCTTGTTATAAACGTGTCCGTCGTTCTGAGCCATTATTTATTGTATCTGCAGTTGGGTCATTTTACATCTCAACAGAGGCGGAATTACCTAGGGATGACTGGTTGGTTGGTTGGTTGGCGACCGTCAGTCTCGAGAGACTATAGTATTTGTCACTTCGTTTTCACTTATCCAATATTCTTCTCATTTTGTATAATAATGTCTTAATTTTCTAACTTAGTTTATTCCTGTTTCTGCTGGTCTGATTTTGTTTTATCTCTTCTTCTTTGCTACTTTTAAATTTAATTTCTTTCTTATGATATTGTGGGTAATAATAGCTGTGCTTAATGCTTCATTTATTTTTTGTTATTTGTGTTTTTATCTTTAATATCGTTAACATTAACTTGATCAGTACTTTTTGTCATTATTGTTATTCCTTCATTATTACTACTGTTGTCATCTGAAATTCTTTATTTCATTTATGATTTCTTAAATTCAGTATTTTGTTAAACTGTTATATTATTTTAACACAACGTCGTTTGTGACTGTAGAGGCCTATACTATACAAGCATATTTTACCACAGCCACTACAGACAACGGACGTTCTGCTTTCAGAATGCATGTGATTTTCGATTTTTTTTCTTATCCCGCGACGTTTTGTGGTCTTGGTCTATTCTTTGGGCTGCTGCTTTTTTGACCCTCGCTAGCTACTGCGATCCGCTGTGCGTTTTTCCCAGTTCAACAGGTCGATTTCTCCGCATTTGATGTCACGCTTGACTATGTCCTTGTAGCGTAGGGTTCGGTCTTCCGACTGATCTGGAACGAGCGGCAAGTTCACCGTAGAGCATGGCCTTTGGGATGCGGTTTTCCTCTATTCGTGTTACATGTCCCAATCCAACGTAGACGTCTATGAGCCAAGATTGCGAACATACTTTAGAGTCCGGCTCGTTGAAGGACGACGTTGTTTGAGATGCGATCTTGCCATTGTATTTGCAGTATTTTGCGAAGATTCCGTAAGTGAAACACATTAATTTTGCGTTGCTGGTGTGAATGTAACGTCCATGTTTCGCTGCCGTAGAGCAGATTGCTCAACATGCAAGATCGGTAAATCTGCATTTTTGTATTGATAGTCAGCTTAGGGTTTCTCCAGACGCGTTTGTGCAGTCGCGACATTATTGTTGCTGCTTTACCAATACGCTTGCTTAGTTCGGAATCTAAAGAGAGGTTACTGGAGATAGTGGATCCCAGATAGGGGAATTCATTTAATACCTTTAGTGTGCGGCCTTCAATCGAAATTTCCGGCACACTTCTAACCCCTTGGCCCATGACTTTGGTTTTGTTTAAACTGATTGCTAGGCCGAATTCCTTGCAAGCACTGGCGAAACAGCTTATTAGCCGCTGTAATCCTTCCTCAGAATGGGCTGTCAAGGCCGCATCATCCGCAAACAGCAGCTTCCTCAAAAATACTTTTTCGAATTTTAGTTTTGGCCCGAAGTCGCGCAGGGTTGAATAATCCGCCGTCGCTCCTGGTGTGAAGGAATATCCCGTCATTTGAATCCCTGTAGGCGTATGCGAGCAGCATTGAAAAGAAAATGCCAAACAATGTCGGTGCAAGCACACAACCTTGCTTTACTCCATTCATGATCGGGAATACGCTTGAAGTTGAGCTATCGCATTGCACCGTGCCTTGCATATCTTCGTGGAAGGCGACAATAATTTCGAGCAATTTTGGAGGGCAGCCGATCTTCTTCAGGAGTCTGTATAATCCACTTCGGCTGACCTAGGGATGACTAAGACGGTGACAAATAAGATGATAAAATATTGTAGCAACTGTAGCAAACGATAATTCGTTGGGATTAGCATTAGTCTGAACTTGTTCCTCTGCTCAGGGAAATTGCAAAATTGTAGACTGCTGGCGTCACGTGAAGTACGCACATTTATTCCAAAGGGACTTTTTACACGAGCATTTGGTATCTTGGACCATAGTCCTTTTACCAAAGTTTTGTTTATAAGGATGCTGATGGTACACTTGTCATCTTTCAGTCAGAGGGAAAATTGCAACAATTTGTTTGTGATATGATATGCTTACCCTCACTGTACACCATACCAGCTACACTTCGATTCTCTCGTCTGCTTTGGCTGCGACAGACACGAAATCAATTTGGCGATATAGAGACATGTTTTCATCATTAGTACACAGTTCCACTTGGCATTGAATCAGGATTGTAAGGCGCAGCCGAGTGGTGTGAGTAGAACGGAGTGTTTTAGTGTTGCAAAGTGGAGAAAGAGAGTGCCCGTGTTAGTGCCGATTAACACGTTCGCACTGAACACAAAGCACCGCGCAACAGAAGGGTGTGTATTCGGTCAAACAAGTACAACGATACGATTGGGGAAGGGGAAGAGTTACAAAACAGTTAGCAAACAATTATGATAAGGATAACGTCGTTTCCTTACGTCCGTTGATGCCCATTTAAGTGTCCATCATCTACAAGGAAGAAGATCAATAACATATAGTTGGAGGGCACTTGAAGATTGCCATTACAGGATGATATAGGTAATCTGTTCGATTATTCTTAGTATGTAAACAGATTATATACGGTCGCTGAATTAAATATTGAATGTGTTTTATCTCGTGAATTCCATCCCATCCACAAATCATTGTGGTATATTGACTTAGAGCCGCGATACTGAATTCACGTCCTGCATGTCAACGATTGTAGTTCCTACCAGGACACTGAAGGCAAAAATGTTCTAAGAGGTTCACCCTGCATTCTTTTGACAAACGTCATTAGGATCAAGAGAGAGAGAGAGAGCCCGACCATCGTTCGTAGTCTTTATTAACTGATATCCTATCACCAAAATTTTTAATTTTTTAGACTCCTAATTATATGAATGCTTGATTTTCATCTGACGTCTGTTCCATATGTTTTATGAGAATTGTGAAATGCAAAGTGGTGATTGCTAAAAGCTTCCTTCGCGATTGTATTCTTCGGAAACTAAGATTCTTAGGAAAACAGAAACCAATGAATTGATGAATTGATTAAAACTGCACGGAGAGGTCCAGTTATATTTTCAGCTCCCATGATATGATGAACTTATTCAACCGGCACATGAAGTATGAAATTCACATTCCAGCTTAATAAATAGCTGTGTATAGGTTTTCAAGATACCACCGACCTTATCAAACATGTTTTTTGTCTTATGTTACTTGTGGTGCCCGTCGGAAGAATTTCGATGTCATCTGATTGTCAGTGTCAATTAGGTTAATCAATAGGGTAACAGAGATGCAATTTACGGCACTATATTTTTAAGAGGAGAGAGCATCCCGATGATAGAATGAGATCCGGCTGGCAATATGGTTCGTGATCGTGGCGATGCTTTGATCTAATGAAACTTTACCTGAAAACTCACGAACATGTCCCCTTGTGTTCATATTCAATTCATTCTGGCATCAGAATACGAAGATTGTGAATAATACGATCGTTGTATTTTCAAATATGTCGTATCTGTTTCTGTTTATTCAAGTACGGCTTTCATCCAACAGTAAAGTGTAAAGCTGCTCCATAAAAAATACGTTGCGGGAAAGCACCATGAAGGTAAGTAGACCTAGGTAAAAAATTTGGTGCAGTACTGTTTACTTAAACGTTGCACACAAACCAAAACGATGCGTCAAGCATTTATCCGAAAGCATGATGCATTGCACACCGCGAATGGAAAGGTTTCCTTCTATTTCTGAAGTAATTCTTGCTCTTGCAGTTGAATTGGGGATCATTCGGTCATTGGGTGGATTATCATACCCGCAATCTAAAGCCTAAGGACCTTCGTAAGAAGTCCTCTTGTTTTAGTTGGACGATCGGGTAGAGTTCTGCAAACTAAGAGACTGAAGAGAAACGCACAATTCCGGAGCACCATAAATCGCAAATCGTACATTAAAGTACGATGGTTGGCATAGTTTCTTTCTGCATATTGGTGCTTCTACGAATGCTTGACTATTTAGGTGCAACTTAATTGCAGCAGCACCGCAATAAGAAGTTGCATATTAGAACAACATTATGTTTTAGTGTTTCTCCGAGGTCATCACCAACGGTTCGGCTACTTTCAAATCAACTGATCAACATGCTTGCGCACAAGATCATCTACAGTAAAGCACTTGGTTCAGCACACTGGTTAATCGATCGAAAATTATATAGATAACTCTATGATGGCTACGAAAACGCGTGCTTATTGATATAGGTTTCTGCATTCAACGCTATAACCATCACGTCGTTCCACAAGCGCGACAATCTTATCGGAAAGGGACAAGGACAAGTTCGGTACAAGATGTTCCGAATGATACAGGGAGCATGATTTGTATCTAATCCCCATGAGACTTCATGAAAATGCACGGACTCAACCTGATACAGGAGAACCAGTTCACTAAAGTTGAAGATGCATTTAAGTAATCGTAGACACGTTGGATTTTCATATGCTCATCCTTATTAGGCACCTCATGAAACACTTTGCTAGGGTTTTATCAATAATAAGTTTCAATCTCATTTAGCAATGAGATAGTTTATCAAATTTCTTCTACTACGTTTTCCATCAACTAACAGCTAGAAGCATAAAACTGAAACTAAATATTACGAATTCCTTTTCAACGCTTCGAGTAAGGAACTGTCATGAGACAAATTAAAAGATCAGGACAAATCCTGCTCCGATTGACGGATATCATTCATATTGGTAACTATCCGACAGACTTTATAAGCCAGCGCAATCTTCATGATGGGGTAAACGGATATATATATATATATATTGAATTCATCTAGACATTACAGAAAGTATGCAGTCAGTACCGTGTTTTTTTGCAAATCGTGCGCGCTACCACTACGCGTAATTTTTAAGCAGTCGCAAAGTTTTACCGCAAAATGTTGAATAAATCTTTGTGTGTTTTATCTCAATGACATCATTGATCGTCCAATTGTATCTTATTTTATGCACATGCAAGTTTTCTGCTCGAAGCAGTCGACTTGTTCATTTACCCTCTTGGTAGATTGTAACTAATTTCATATATTCTTCGAAAGACATATTTATTAAGGATGCAGAAAGGAGTTATATTTGTTATTCCCATGATCATTAAAGTTTAAAAAAAGATTATTAAGTCTCAGTTGCATGACTTGACGAGTGTATGTGTTTTAAGGTGATAGAAAAGTTTTTTTCAACCTCTGCTTGCTTAGACTAGATTTTAGTCGTCGTATTTAGGGTGAATCACAGAAGATTTTAATTGATTAATTACATACTATTCTAAATGTGCCGGGGTGGAGCAGTGGATAACGCACTTAACTCCTAGGAAAGTGACTCGGGTTCGAATCCTACTCAGCACCCATTTCAGTTTGGGCCAACCGGGTGGTATCACCCCCACGAAAAATCACAGAATTGATTGACACTAGGCCTGTCATACCAGGTTGGCGAACACATTCTTCTAGCCGCGTTTAGTCTAACAGGATGCCCTTATGATTTTTGTAGTGAAAAAATTGTTAAGTAATAATGCTTATTCTCGTTGCTCCATGCTAGCCAGATTGAAAACCCATCTGTAAAAGTAGCATGACAGAGTGTTGGATGATGATGATTATTCATACGAGCATAGAATGGATGCCGAATTTGAGCCCATTAATCGAATCATCTGCAATGAAATTGCCAATACGACCAGAATTCGGGTGAACATAAACCTCATATTCTATATGGGTATGAGTAATCAGATCTAGAATGGCCCACTCCTTCGCCAGTGTGAAGAGCATATGTGACCAAGTTCTTAGAATAGGCGTTAAAATCAGAAAAACTGAATATTATACATAAAACTATATATATTTAGATGTGTATTTATTAATTTCTTTACATTTTATATTGGGAAGAGACATTCAACACACATCACTATCATCAAATTGAGAACAAGTACTGATTCTTAACTGAGGGCTTTTTGTTATCAATGTTATTAAAGTTTGGTGAAGATTTTAATGATTTCCTTTCAAACTGATGAATCATTTAGTTAAATTGAACCATATCTAGTATTTTTTAACATAAATGTTCATGAAAACCAGGGTAACAGCTGCTGGACCGCTTATAAATCATTCTTATTAAAGCTACACTTCACACGTTATCATTGGCGGTTATGAAAACGAATGATACACTGTAAATTATTCCACTATTTCATTCAAGTGCTTCACAGATAACAGGGCTTGAAAATGTATTATAAACTGTCCATTGCTCCCATGACATTGAGTTGATTACCTTTTTCGTATCTCCTGGGGAAATTTTGCTGATTGTATACGTAAATGCTGATATAATAGCTTGGATCGATGACCAGAGTCATGCTTTGAATTGTAGCAGGTGGCAATAGTCTTGGAAATATCACGTAATGAATCAGCTTTATACGGCAATTAATAAAACGATAATAGGTAACTATTAGCTTATTCGGGTCTAGTGATGATAGGGCAGAAGATACTTGCTTTTAGACTAGAAACTAAAGTTCGGATGGTCCAGGTTGGGTAAGTTTGTGATATCCGCTGATTTACACAAGGGGCTACCAAAGTTCCATGCACGCTTTCATGATTCAGGACTGAGGGAATAACCAACACTTGTCTGTTTGGAGTTCTAATATCTCATGTCATATCACTAAAACCGAGGTGCGCAAAGTGCCGCGGGTTGTCGGGGTTATGTACCTGCTAGCAATTACCTTTCAAAATACGGTCACATAATACGCGAAACCGATAGCCTTCACGTGAAATGGACATTTTCACACAGTACAAGAGCTCGATAGCCGCTATTTGATGCTGTAATCGGATTATTGAGTCGTAGTAACAATTTGGAGATTCCTAAGCCGTATCGTTGTTATATGAATCAATTAAATATACAATATTTGCTTGACATGTATACGTATAATATTAAGATAAGATAAAATAAAGAAAAGTGCTTTATTTAACCCAAATGGAATGAATTTTCAGCCAGTTACATGCATTCCAATATTACAAAAAACGTTTGCCATCATTTCCAACTTGTCCTTGACTCAATATACGCACCTTATTTTCCCCATGGCAAATCTCCAGCAGCAAAAGTTAAATTTCTCCATTCCTCCTTTTATCCGTATCGGAGCAAGATTGAACGAAAAAAATAAGCTCCCAGTAACTAAGCGAGCAATAGGTTGCAATCAAGGTATCTTGGAATGGTACAGTGAATGAAACATAGTAAGACAGCTTTTGATGTTTGTCTTCTGTTTCTTACCATCATTGGTTCAGCACCTGATTTATCTCAGACTGTATTGTGCGTATAATGCATGTATGTATAATGTATGTGTGCTTGCAATTTCGGAGTAGTTCAGTTGTAAATACACTTGCACTCTGTATGAAGTGGCCAAGATTGAAGTCCCTCTTTGGCACCTACTTTGGCTTACGCAACCGGGTAGTATCATCCCCGCGAAGAACTCACAACAGCGCTAAGCCTGTCACCAGTTTGGTGAACACATATACTTTGCCCCATAAGCTCAGCAACTGGTTGAAGTAGCGAGTTTCATATTTTTATCATACAACTTCTTCAAATGCAAAGCGCAGTGTGGTACTGAATACCCTGTTCTTATAAATTCATATACAGTGAAAAAACTTCTTTGGATAAATGTAGTGTACATTTTCATACATTTGTAAAACAGACTAACCAGTTCTCTTTCTTTTTTGCTCAAGCTCATCAGTTCGTGGCTCTCACAGACGTTGTCTTCAACTCGTCTAAATTTGAACAAATAAAGGAATCTGAATGTGACCTTACTTCATGGCCTTGCAACGCGGCTGAACGCATATGGCCAAATAGTTCTCTGACGCACCAACATTTTTAACTTGGTTACAGCTAACCCAAACGGAAGATGTTGCTTCACGTAAGCCATACTGTCATCAATCGGAGACCAATTATCACTTGTTTCGAGAAACTGAAGTCGTGTCTAAAGCCCTCAATGATGTTTCAGGTAAGATTCTTAATGTATTCTGGGCGACTCGTAATTCAGTGTTGTTGAAGGTTCCACCAGAATAACGGTACGGCACCTCATAAATTATGGCAAGCACTGTAACTTTGTTACCAAATGGTCAGCAATTGACATCCATTAAACCCTTGTTTGCAATAGCATATATTGGATAGGTTTATGTACAGCAACAAAAAAAGAACACAGAAGTGTCGACCTGATGAGTTCTCAAAAAAAAAACTTCTCGAATTGAAACTTAGTGAGAGTTCACCTTGACGGCGATATTCATGATGCGGACTTTGGACACAAAATGCCTAACCAGCTCTTCAACAATGATTATCTAGGAGGATTCTTCTTAGAGATGCAGTCTAGCGATTTCGTATATTTGTATATTTGTATTTTTAATGTTACGTTTATTTGAAAATGAGGAGGATGCCAATCTGTCAGGGACAAGTGTAACAATAGGAAAAAAGAACGTGATATACATCGATGGAACATAATGAAAAAGAAGCAGAACGTTCTGCTTTCCGGATGTGGTTTCTTAAACCCACGAGTCATATGTGCTTCAGAATCGTAAAATCGGCACAAAGGTGTCATGTGACATGAATGTTCGGTTTCGGGTGCGAATTAGGTAAACCAGAAGTGGGGTTAACTCATCAATTCACCACCTCATATGACCCAGTTAAAGCATTTTCTGGAAAATAACAGGAATGAATCGAATTCAAGATACAGGTCTAATCTGATAAGGATATAATCAGATATTGGGTCTTCATTGAAACCCTGAACCTCATAAACCGTAGTAAACAAAAATGTTTGAGTAAGCGTTAGTCAATACTCAAGCTACTTGATGGGTAGCATACATCAATCCACTAATTTTTTGCATCCAACTGCTTATTTGTCGTTTTCATCTTCAACCCTCATCCACTGTTCCTTGAGTACTTGGCATCAACCAGATATGGCGGAGCCATTGTAATCCCTGTCTTTTTACGACGATAGGAATAGATTCAGGATTATCCATATGTAAATGCACTTTCAAAAAAGACGAATTCTTTCGATCTACTTGGAACACTGCTCAGGTAAAATATATTGGATATAAATAGCTGATCAAGTCGATAGGCTACTCGGAGCACGTTAACTGAAGCAATGCAGATAATCGATGGAATCAACTTTTTCAGGTTATTGCTCACATATTCTTCGTGGAAAAAAGCGTATACGTATTTCACAAGCTTGTATAAAAAGCGCATGTCCATCAAAAGCAACTGATAATTATTTAACGTGGCATATGTTAAAATCGGAGTGTGTGGATAAAAATGCCGGAACAAATAGCGTCACTAATTGTGATTTTGAGCCATATATGATAGACTTTCAAATCGAGTGCACTCAGAATCTCAAGAAACACAACTCGGAATGAGGTGACCCTAAGTAACGAAGAACATTAGTCATTTTGCGATGACGCATCATAAGCTAACCG
>JALGAQ010000009.1:5917519-5951490 GCA_028829895.1 Sinotaia quadrata
GGTCAAATCAATATAGAGGGTAGGGGGTAGCAGGATGGGGAGTTGGGGGATGAACAAGGATTTCTTTACACCGATAAACGACCAATACAAAAGTGCAGTCAGACAAAATGGTAGAACATCACATAAACAAAAGGTCAAATCAATATAGAGTGTAAAGGGTAGCAGGATGGGGAGTTGGGAGATGCACAAGTAATTTCTTTACATAAAGTTTTCTACATCCGTATTGGGATGTCATGCTCCTGAAATGGTTTCATGTAGTTTGGCCAGATTGAAGGCCGTGCAGTTCAACGAAGCTCTTTGAGAATATACGAGCAGACACTCATTGATTAAGAGCAGCTTCTGCTTCTACAAACACTGGACAACCTGTGTATCTTGAACATTGTACTTAGAATTATGAAGTCCTATAGCGTTAAGGTCATTCTTCCAAGAATATTCAATTTAAGCGCATTATTTAATCTCTACGCTACTCTTGTTGTTTGATTTCATCGAAACTTATTCTTTTAGGTACTGTCAAATTAGTTTTGGTAATTCTTTTAAAAAATATATGGCTACAACGAGATGATTGTGTAAGATAATCTTGTTTCAAGCTTTTGAAATATGTTGCACTTTTCCTTTGTATCTGCTTAACATAATTCTTCAAGACTCCCAGGTTTTTGGCTACCTTTCATACTTCATACTGATATATTTTTGGTGCTCAATATTTCATATCCAAACTGTGAAAAAACAGGAAAAATGTTCACTGAATCTGCGTTACACGATCCTTATATTTCTCACATTATTTTGATTACTTGCGTAAGCTGATGTCTGTGCTGCTGCATTATTTTTTTGTAATCATATAATCAACTCCAAGCACACTCACTCATCAACCATTGCACAAAGGCTTAAATGTTTTTTTCGAAGCCACCACTATCTGAAGTATCATCGCAACACCAAGCATCCAACTGTCCCGTTGTTAAATTGCTCTTTTAAATGCAAGGATGATGTCGCTCGCACTGCCTGCTCTCTAAGTTTTGAATCTCGAATCAAACACCTTATAAATTTCCACGTTGATGGTATCACAACTCAGATGCTCCCATTGACCACTCGAAGTGCGTAAAAAATCCCCTTCGTTTTCCGCTACCACTGATGAGCACTTTGAAATAGATATTTCTTGCTCAAATTTAGCATGAGCGATCAAGGGTTGTAGTGTAATTGAAGAGCAACAATATTCAGGATAAAGTTTTGGTCAAAGTTTTCTTGCCTGGTAATTATTTTCCCAGTAGTGTCGTCGTCATTCGTGACAATCGTCGAAAAAGAAGACAAATAAGATGAACGGTGTTTAGTTGAACGAAAATGATAGACTTACGTAAAATTAGTAAACTTTGAACTTTACTGTTTTCATACGGCCTCTACATACTCTTAGAAATAACGCATTTTACAAACACATTCTAGTTCTAGTTACCAACTGACCAATCGTCAACAACCAGGCGGGAACTGTCCCGTTACAATCTTTCCCGTTAGATTGCCTACATAGGTGCTCACGCTTCCTGCTCTCTAACCTTTGAATCTTGAACTGCATCACGAAGGTAGGCAGTTTTCGCTGCCGTCTGGGAAAGTACCACCGCACAACGTATAGAACCTTGTGTGGTTCGCTACTCCAATTCCCTGGGTTGAGTTACCGCTTTCTTAATCTTCAGTCAGACATAACCATTAACGATTCGCCATTTGTGTATTTGAAATTGTATGTTGAGTTTCTTACAAGGGGTCTTTGACCATGAGCCCTCCCTTCCCTTGTAACCAAATATATTTTGTAATAAAAATATGATGATCCTTCATTAGACCTCTAAGCTGCGAATAGGATTCAATGTTCACAAAAGGCGGTTTTTGCTGTCTTATTTGCACATTCCGTTTGGCTATTAAGTTTCCAAGCTAATTTAATTATTAACATTCTTTTTATGACAAACATTTTGATTAAAAATTGAGGGATGACTCATGGACGAAAACCCCTTGTAAGAATCTCACCAACCACACAATGTCAATTACACATGAAAAACGCTAATAGTCATGTTCCGTTGGAGAGCAAGAAGCTCTGAACCAACCCAAGGCTTTGGGTGTCAAAACCATGCTCCCATCTGTTCAGTGATGGTATATAATGCTACCCATATGGCTCTGTCCTTTAGCCAGTGTTCTGTATCCATTATTTTTTTCTCAACCGAATTTTTTCGGGATATATCATATCGTTATTGCGCACTTCTTGCATATTCGACCATATGTATCGAATACACAAGGTTTTGAAATTGTCATTATTGATGAACATCCACAGACGATAAAACAGTATTCAGAAGTCATTTAAGTTCTTCGTAGATGAAATTGTGAAGTATAATCACGATCTTCGCATGATATCTTTAAACTATTGCATTACGCATGGTGTGCTATCCACAAAAGCTCCATCCGTTCTTTCTGTTTGAATCATGGCTAGGGATATTGAACATCCGTGCTTATTAATACGCATATAAATGGTATCAAGTAGGTATCAATGTCAATGCTTATATTCTATCAACAGAATAGGTTACACTATTGTTACACTATGTATTCACACCATCCTGTGAAAACAGGCCTGGCGCCAAACAGATACTGCAGAAACTGCAAAAATGGTTGAATATAAATCACTGAGTAGAAGTGAAAAAAGGAGTGGAAAATATTTTTATTTAATCTTTTGTGCGTTTTTGTATTTTTCTTGTTTCTCTGCAAGTCCTTTCGTGGTGTTTTGAAAGGAATAGGTAGCTTAAGAGGTAGGGGTCAATTACAACACACCATACTGCATGCATGCCATTGATTTCTGTTCTGTACCGTCTCTCCTAGTGTTTTCAATCATCAAGTCTCTTCGTTGTCTTGGTCCGATTTTGGTGGTCTTGAAGAACCAGCATGAGTGAGATTACCCGTCAATTTCTTTACGCTTTACTGCCAAGCCTTAGGTTGGCTTTCACGTTGCTTCGCTCAGTCAGGATCAGGAAGCACCAGAGGAGGCATACGAAGTACGTGCCCCAGCCAACGGAGCACCTGAGGTTCAATACTACTCAGTTACGGGCTATTTGACTCTACGACACGATTTCTTACCTCATCATTACTATCACGGTGTTGAACGCGGACAATGGTTCAGACAGCAAGTCGGTTGCTATCCTATACGCAAAGTGGTCATGTTTTCTCAGCAGTAGAGCAACACAACTTGTATGATCGTGCGGTAAACACTTCTTTCTAGTGCAAAGCTGATGTCACGTCTAGCCGAATTGATTGCACTTGTGTTTTTATCGCTGACTGTATCCGTCGAGTTTCCTTAGTTTGCATGAAGTATTTTCGCTCACACGCGTGCAATATCTAAAGTGTAAAATCCTGAACCAACACGTATGCTATTTAAGCTTTCTACTCCCTCTCCCTAAAAAGCACAAAATGACGTGCAGAGAAATCATAAAAAACAAAAAAAACATTGAATAAAAGTATTTTCCAATTCTTTTTTAATTTTTTACCCAGTGATTTATATCCATCCATTCTTTGCTGTTCCTGCTTCTGTAAATGATTTGTTTAGTGTCAGACCTGTTTTTTCCAAGCGTGCGTAAATATAATATGATATAATTTATCTTCTGCCACTCAGAAGCCTTTGGTTCATGCTCGATCGACTGACGTGATTTGCACAACACGTCTATGTGCTCAACATCCTCAATAATTATTTTAGATTATCGCGCCTTTGTTGCTGTGCCAGTCAAAAGCAAAAAAGGGGAGTGTACATGGGTACTTGCACTTTCTGTCTTCTGGAATTGATTATGAATCAAGTGATTCGCTTAGCACACCTTGAATTATTCCATTTCTTCATTGCCAGCTCCTTCAACTTAAATCGTCGTAGGCCAAGTTGGAAGTTCGTTTCTCTAGTATCCTTTTATTCGCTGGCATAGTGATGTCGGATTTACATAATCCTGGATGTAAAAAAGTTTGTCACGAAGTGTATAAATTCCATCTGGCGATTTACAATGTCCAAGGTTGTCGAATGGATATGCATGGTGTGTATATTTGAATGGCTTTGGTAACCGTTAGTGTTACACACACGAACGACTCACAGAGTTGTTTAGCGCTAGGCCTATCATGAGGTTGGCGAATACATTTTCATATTTGAACGTTTTCCCTAAGGTTTCTCTAAGTTTATTCGTATAAATTTATTTGTATTTCATTTATCAGCCGATATCCATTTGTTGATTCCGGGTTGTATCACGCCCGCGAACAGCTCACAGAGTTGCTCGGCGCCAAGTCTTACGAGGTTGGTGGACTCACTTCGGCTCATTTCAATATTTTACATCCATATTGAAATTTTTGGTTTCTTTTCTTATCCGAATTTTTACCGTATTTTGTGCTAGCACAGCTGTGCCTTATCATATGTGATATCTAATTTCTCGCTGTTTTTGCTTACGGCGTCTAGATCGATGATAAAAACGCTTGATCCTCATTTTTGATCTGCGCTAAATTTGAAGCTGAGTAGAATATTATGCCTTCGAGGCTCCATCTCTTTCGAAGCCGTGATTATCTATGTCATCTATCTGTGGGGCAAAAAATTAAAAAATGTCTTCCATATTTGAAGTGCCAAGTACATTTGCGTTTGAATAAGCATTTTACTGTGTAAACAGGAAGAGGGGTGTAAATGTGTTCATTGGAAGTGTGAAGAAGCCGAGGATCAGTTACCTGTTTCTGCTTGTGAATCTTGCCACCATATTCATCACAGTTTTAATGCTCCAGAGGAGTTAGCCTGGCTAAATGCCGCTGTGCAAATGGTCGATGATGTGGAGCACATGTATGTGTTGTGTGCAAGTGAACAAGACGTGGAAACGAAGCATTTATATTTTTGCATTCTTAAGGTATGTTGTTTTCTTCCATATCATTAACGTATTTCTACTTGTACAGCGTATTCGGAAAGCTCTAATGAACAGGACTCATCCTGGTTTGACGATCCACCTCCTTTGAACGTCCGTCAATTGAAACAGTAAATCCACCTTCAACTATTTTCGTCTTATTTCTTAGGCAATTAGAAACGTCCTGTTGTTGTATTATGCGGGAAATGCAAAAGAATTGGAATTTAACTTGGAGCTGTGCAAACTTTTATTGTCCTTTATTAATAGTTGGAAGATGGGTTATCCAAGCAAACGTTTAAATAAACATGAAAATAAAACAGGGTATAAACTCATATACATGAGGTATTTGTTTTATCTTCTACCTAACATTTTTATAGATGGATCTGTCATTGCTATGCACCTCAGTTCTGTCTCAGTTTACCGTTTTGCGAAGCCACTACTGCGTTCGGTAAAAATTTCCTTTTGGCTATTCTGCCGGATTTGAAAAGGAAGCTCATTGATAAAATTTCACATGATCCAACTCCGTTAGGTGTTGATAAAAAGACAACGATCATCCAACCCCTGTTGAAGTAGGTTTTATCTTTTCGATTTATGCCCTCAGACTATTTTCTTTCCTTGAAGATGAAACCCAAAGCTCTTTAAACAGTATTTGGGATCCTTATCTACAGTCGCACATTCCCTATTTAAATGGATCCAGTTCCTCGTGTGAGAAGGGCAATTCACCTCATGACACAACAATGGCAGACGATCCAGTTAAGTCCGATGTAACAAAGATCGAATCGCCGCTGCACATATTAACCCGTGACATACCACCTACTACTCCCATGCGTCCGAACTCTCTCAGTGTTTTATCTGAATCCACACCCCTTAGAAACTCCATAGAACCTGCTCAGAAGCGACGATCAAGTACGTGGTATTCCATAGTTAATTACATGCGCTAACATTATTGAAATGTACCATATCATCATAGGCTATTATAAAGAGCTGATTAATTCTCAAGAAGGAAAGTAAACTTCAAGAAGCGACTGAGTGTTTACACGTAACCGCACTTTTTCCGTATTCACCTATGTGGATTGTGATTTCTACTTTGACTGGACCCCCTTCGGGTTTAAAAATTATAGCTTCTTGTTTGGAGATCTTTTAACTTGCTAATTCTCTGTGGATCAATCTTAGCATTGTTAACAGGGCCTTATCGTTATAATCTTGTGAAATAACACGATAATCGCACCAGTAGACTTGTATGCACGACCATGGGCTGCAATTTCAACATGTTGTATTAGGAGATTACGATGAAAAAATCCTTCATTGCCATAAAGCTTTTGAAATTTTTGGATTTGTTTCAAAACAAATTACATGCTTTACAAATCGGTAGTGGTTTCCGTTATCTTTACAGCTTTAAGATTCTGTATCTATTTAATTTCGATCGACGTGCTTCTTTGTTGAACCAAGTGCTCGACTTGGTTGGTTGCTCGACTTATTCGCGACCGTGTTAATCGATTGAATCGAAAATAGCCAAAAACGTGATGGTGATTTCCGACAAGCGCTCTATCATTTTGTGTTCCATAGCTTTACTCTGGAAGTTCTCATTGCATTACTGCTACAAAATATCCTTGTTTGCATCAACACATGTTGATAGACGCAGCGTCAAACAGCTTGTTGTATGGGCATGTATCATTGTATTAGTTTAATCGCGGATGAGGTTATACTCGGTTGTCCACTCTGGTCTGATTTGATCCTAAGGTCTTTCATTCGTGAATGTTTGCTCCCTCTATCTTATGGTTTTGTAGAATTGAATGGCCCTAACTTCTCTGAGGTATGTGGTACTTACTTTACTGCGGCCAACTCCTTCTTGAAGATGAGCCGGCTCCAATGGAGATTCTTGGGATTTCTTGCAGATGATGTCCCCTCATCACCTGGTGTTTTGTTCGAGGACTCACCTCTAGCCTTTGCACATCCATGTACCGTCTACAAGGCAGCAGTGTAGACAGTTGCCGGTGGCCTTTGAAGGCTCATACGCCATTTAAGAGCACGATGTACTCCTCTGAGATCCATGTATCCCTGTGGCATGAGAACCCTTTTGTGGTGGGGAACACACGCCATGTCATGGCACCGTCATCAGACTTATGTGGCATTTTATAGGAAACCCGATTGCCAGTTAGGAATCCATCACGCCCTGGTAGCACCGAAGAGGTAAGAGAGTAACGATTTACTTAACCCCACGCACCTCAATGAAACAAGATTTTTTGGCATTCAAATGATTCTTGTTCCACTTTTACGTTGATTACGTTGATTAGCTTGGTGCCAGTTGTATTGTAGCTTAATACAATATATACCTAGAATGACTATTCTATTCTGTGGCTATACTTTTGTTGTGGACTTGATTCCTTCCCGTTTTTGTCGTCAGGTATACGACTGCGGAATCAATCCCTTAATGAAGTCAAGGGTGGCCTCTCCGGATTATCGTTTGGTCAGCCAGATAATTGTGATAGGACGTTGGACGGGGAACCAGCGGACAAGAAACCGAAGCTCTCTATCCCGGGAGATATCAATCCACTAGAATTGCAACAGGTTCTTGAAGAAATCAAAAATAGCTCTGGACTCAAAAACGAATTGTATCCATTCCGTTCGGTAGGTCTGATGCGCCTTGGTGCCGTTACCATTTCTGCTCTCTTTATATCAGCATTGGCATTATTCAATTTAGATTATAACCTTTTTTATAGAACGTAAAAATGACTCAGATCCAATTAACTTTATTATTTGTTTTTTTACTTGCCTCAATCATTGATATCATTTTATCAACTTCTAATAAGTGCAAATCTGTAAAAAAAATTGTCTAGACCAACCGAAGAACTTATTTGTTTTAAATTAACCACAAAAAGTGTATAAATGACAATGGGATATTGGATATGGGCATCACCGTTTTGAAAGAAAATGTGCAGCAGATATCAAATCAGGTTTCAAAATAACTACTACTACCAATTTACCGGACCACTATAACCGACGCCTAATTGCGCTTCTGACCATTACAATCAAATATTGTGAATGACTGTTCCCCCTCCTCGGTTATCACCAACGCTTAACCTATGTGAATCGCCATTTCAAGCTCCCGGACTGGGTTGTCGCTCTTCAGCTAAGCATGACCGTGCACAATTTTCATTTTTTGTGACTTTTGAGATCACAGACCTTCTTTTCCCTTAAAATTCATAATAATAATAATAACAAATGTATCACTGATTCTTTCGTGGATCAGATAAGTATTTTGATAACTATGTATTTCAATATCTATAGCCTATCGATACTGATGTGTCTGACACAAGCGGGATTCTGCTCACTACTATCTGTACAAAATGGTCATATTTATATAGGGAAAAGACTCAGGATTATAGGACGTATTTTTTCATTTAAGAAGTACGAATGCAGTTTCTTTGTTCTACTCGGAATATGTTTATGCCTTAAGACACTTATTTAACCGTCTCGCCAAAAGGAGCAGGCATTACAATTGTTCTGGCACTCCTTCGTTTGTCTTTAACCTGATTGTCTTTCTAGTTTCATTCCTTCGATGCTACGCGAGATGCTGCTGCACGCCAAGAAGAATCGGCCGGAAATATTGAGTTCCATATTGTCAACAATAGTCTCAATCACAGTCAGCCTGCTCAGCATTATATTTGGTTACTGGAATTGCTAAATGTTTTCGCATTGCAACTTCCGCGTATGCCAAAGGAGTACATAGCCCGGCTTGTATTCGATCCGTAAGTGATCTATTCGCACACACACACACACACACCACAGCATCATCATTTTGACTTTAGTTAAATTGCACCCTTTTGTTTCCGATCTAATTACGTTTGGCGTACTACTTTATATTTCGTGAGTAGTGTAAATCTAACTCGTTTTTCTTGGAAAAGTTAGATGCTACCCGTTAATTCACATGGACTGAGGGACCATGACCAAATTACCACTCAAAAGTCTTCAAAATATTTGATCAATTCTACAATTCAAACACTAAATAAATTCAGTTGCTAATGTTGTGGTTGCCAATGGATCGAAAATTCATCCGAGAAACAAGGGGAATGTGATACTTTGAATTCATTATAAGATATTCAGAATGGACTCTATAATTAATGAGCCAAAACAGAAAGGAGTCATGTCTCAATCCATTAAAATGCAAATAATTTTGAGCCTGTTTGGAACATTGAACAAGACGGAGTCAGGTAATCCGGCCTACAAGAGTCATCCAGCTTTGTCTAAATTAATCTCTGAAACACTATGAACCGTTTATCTGACATTTGTCCTTATTTTTTTGCTAACCCAATCTTTCCAACATCTGTTGCCATTTTCATCCCCACGATACATTATCAAACATTATCCTTCCAATAAGAGTGAAGGGAGTTCGAAAACTAGGAAGGCAAAGGAAAAGCTGGAGTGATTACATAAATGGCTGGGCAAATGATTTACTGACAACTGAGAAGTATCATTACCTCCTTAAATTCTGTTCCCCACCATCGCTCAGGTCAAGGAATTAGAAGTAGAAGAACACAAAGGTGTGCTTTTAATGTTTTTTCCGATGAAGCCTAAGTGAATGCAACTTAATATCTTCTCATTTCTACTGACGTAGCCAACAACCCCTTCCTCAAAGCGCAATATTGACTATCCCATTATTCAGACATATCATGCACTCAGCATTTTTTTGGAAAACTAAAAAGTACGAAATTTAGATAATCTCGATTTCATTCCATGCCAACGAAGGTAAATACCATATACACCGTTTTTGCTAGAAAAAATATATTCACTGCTTTTTTCCTCGTTTAAATATATTTAAAAAGTCGTTTTGTTCAAAAAGCTCAAATGTTATTTAATGTCCTACTGTAAATTAATAACAAGTAAACTACTTATAATAGGCTTCTTGGTGTGCTTATGGATGATGACTATTATTATCGCGGCCTTAGGACCTTTTAATAAAGACTTAGTCGTAAATATCAAAAACATTGTTGTACCTACCAGGTTACGGTTATGTATGTAATCGCCCAAAAACAGCATTAGTGATGCAAAGTAAGGTACATACTCAAAAGCGGGACGAAGACTGTTCAAGTGCCCTTTATATTATTGCTGCAGATATGCTAAGATTTGTTTGAGGACGGGATAGTACCAGTTTGCTCAAACCGAAGCAGCAGGTTGCTGTAAGGAACCTCACCTTGAACTTTGATTTAAATATCTAACGCACGAGGTAGCGAGCTACAAACTCTTTCTATGCACGGCAGTCAAGTGTATGGTTCTGCTTTCCTTTGGTGCCCAGTTAGTTATTGCTTGTAAATCTCACCATCTCTATATGAATCACTCAGGTCAAAAAATTCCATTATCTACCATCGCTGACAGTGACAAGTTTGTTGACCCTAGGCGAAATATGATGATCCTTAATCGAGTCATTTGTTTTTCATTCGCGTACCTGCCTATCATAACAATACCTTCACATTACTTTTTCTGTCTAGCAAACACAAAAATCTCATCCTACTCAAAGTCACCGATTCCACAGTGAAGCATGCTATCGGTGGGATCACCTTTCGTATGTTTACGTCCCAGGGGTTCACTGAGATCGTCTTCTGTGCCGTGATATTCAACGAACAAGTGAAAGTAAGTGGCTAATCATGGGATTCGAATGAGCATATTTAACAACTGAGTTGATTTAAACAGAGCGTGTTTTGTGCTATCTTCTCGCGTAAAGAGGTTACTCTTACACAACAACATGGACGAAGACAAAGGGGTTGAGGGTTCAGTTCAATTGGCCTCCCTTGGCCAAGAATATCAGCTATTGTCTTTTTTCATTCATATTTAAGTAGCCATCACCACCCTCAGTGCTTGAATTTGTACTGTAGTATTAGCCAGATGTAGCATAACTTAAATTGGTAACTATAAAAGTGCCAAGTGTTGATCCCGAATCTCACTCCGGCAGCTAAACAACTCAGAGTTTTATAGCGCTAGGCCTGTCACCACGTTGGTGAGCACAGTTTTTCAGAGGTTGTTCTTATGGAGTTTGCTTACAAGATAAACAGTGTCAGACAGTGCCAGGGTGATCTAGTGGAGTGAGTAAGGCAGCTCGTGTTCGAATCTCATTCTGGCTCATGTGTTAGACATGACACCAGGTTGGTAAACACACAATGATAGTGCACGATTGATGCTCAATTCAGCTCTCGCATACCGAACTTCACTCATATTGTATACCCCTTTCCTTATCGTATGTACATCTTGCGCTTCATTCGCTACCAAATTTTGTTGCCTTTATATGTACTATACATAACCTACCTTATCTTTCTGTTATCTTTAACAGGGATATGGTACACAAATGATGAACCACCTGAAGGATTATCACATCCAACAGGGCATCTTCCACTTTCTCACCTATGCAGACTCGTTCGCAACTGGCTATTTCCGCAAACAAGGTTTCTCGCGCGAAATTCATCTTGCTCGTCAAGCATATCAGGGCTACATCAAGGAGTATGAGGGGGCCACTTTGATGGGTTGCGAACTTTACCCGAATATTGTGTACACTGACTTTTCTGAGATGATTGGTCGTCAAAGAGAGGTATGTAGTGTGCCCACTACTTTTCGAATGGGCGATATGATACTTAGGTGATTCCATGTTGAACCAACATTCAACTGTTGAAAAGTTTACATGATGCATACTTGTAACAATTTTTCATTAGGATACTTATATTTTCAGGCTTCTACATCACCCATGTAGCACTATCAAATGAAAATTGAGTTACAAATCATGGTTTCGAACTTATTAAATCTCATCAGTGTAGCTTACTACAGATTTGAACCTGAAACCTCTTGGACGCGAGCCCATTGCTTAGCTTTTTGGGCTAATTATCCGCTGCTGGTGGGTCATCTATTGGCCAATCAAACCCAAGTGCCTATATATATATATATATATATATATATATATATATATATATATATATATATATATATATATATATATATATAGTATATATATATATAGTAGTGTCCTTCCTTCAGGAGGCTGCGGTGCCCGGACCGTTCTAACTCAGTCGACGGCCTCCCTTGCTTGGACTACTCAACCGAATCGATGTCAGCCAACGTTGTCGTTTGGAGGATCGATGGCTAACGCGAGGATCTATTTGTTTATATCATCCATGCTACCCACACTCTTGCATTAGGATAATTATGTTTTTAGGCTTTTGCATGACCCATGTAGAACTGACAGATGAAATTTACTAAAACATGTGCCATAATTTCATGGACTTTAAGAAGACCACATGATGGTCCGTCAGAGATTTTCACCTAGATTGATCTACTGTACTTGCGTAATACAGCTTTCTGACTGAACTCCGTTTCAACCCTAAAACGATAGATAATATGTCTATTCATCCTTTCTCATGGCTTACCGGGTTATAGCCGGAATAACTGAGTAAATGTACAAGTACTTATGCGCTCGAACTATAGACTGTTGTTGACCTTGCTCAGGATATGATCCTTGTTCTTACTAATTTCGTTTAATGGGAATTGAGCTATTACTTTTTGTATTTACTGTCATTGCGTTTTTCTGCCTTCAGTTTTTTGAATGATTGTTTATAAATTTGTTGTTCATTGCATTGCACTCCATGTTTCGAAAAATTCTTCGACCTTGCGATTTCTATTCATCGGTGTCACGATCAAATAAGTCTTGTAACGGTGATCCGCTTTTATAAAAAGTTTTTTCTCATTACCGATGTCTTTCGTATAATTTTCCTATGTCTCAAAATGTTGCCATTGTCAATCGCCATTTATAAAAGATGATGGGAGAAAAATATAAAGGGCGTGCCCTTCAATTCGGCCACACGTAAAAAACACCACTCAGTTACATGTGATTCCGATACGAGTAATAAAGACGCAGGTGGTGTGTTCAACTGCAGCAATAACATGGCCTTGGAAACAGCTGATTTATGAAATGTTAACGACAGTGGATAACAACATGATGGATGAACACTTTCTTTTTGTAATATTGGAAAACATGTAACTGACTGAAAATTCATCCCATTTGGGATAAATGCAGCATCATTATATTTAAAAAAATGTCATTACATTATTTGGTTAGCTTTTGCCTACTTACTAACTATAAGTAGACGATAAACGCGCTATATCTTAGCAGTATTTGAATCACGAGCATGATCGCAAATGTGCGGTCAAACTGAGACTGCAGTCTTTGATGTTATTTCTTGTGCGACTGGAGGCATATTTGGATGTCCGTATGAGTTTGCATCTCCATGTCAATCTGTAACTATTCACGCCCACAGCAACAGGATTCACTACTCTCCAAAGCCGTACCTTCAAGTATTGTAATACAATTTCATTACTCTCTTGCACTTGTATGTTTTCCCCTCTATGATTGATATCAAGTGATTTAGTTTCTGATGATCACAGCTTTGAGGAAGTGGTTTGATCTCGTTTCGATTAACTTGCTTTCTAACTCGATTTTGTGCCAAAATTGTAACTGAATGAGGAGTGACTTGCTTTTGTGGGAAAAGACCTTACGCCAACATATATCCGCAACAGTGGTGCCATTTCAGAGAGGTGGCATTTTGTATACACGTACAATCAAATTAGTGAAATACTGAAATGGATAGGTCTTTACCAATTTACAGGGTGATTGGAAAGGTTTTTGTATGAACTCTATTCTGCAGTTGACTTTTGCAGGCTACGGACAACTTGCACTACCTCATGGTCTCTGAATTTGGTAGGCCGACCACTTTTTCGTGCATCTATTACAGATCCGGTGGTCTTGGGTTTTCTTCACAATTCTTGATCGTCTTTGGGTCAATTTGAGCATGTTTCCCTTTGAATGGTTCTCCACTATCTTGTTGCACTTGAACAAACGATCTCTGAACTTCGTAACTTGCAGCTATCTGGGCATGTTCCCGTGGTGTGAGACGTCTAGCCATATTTGCAGGGTTTTGAAATCTTAAAAAATTCTTGAAGCCGATTAAATTGCCCTGCATAAGAAAGATACACACAGCATTTCATTGGAATTGGGGGTATTTTAAAATAAGGAATTACTTTTCAATCACCCTGTATAGATGTCAATAATGGGGATATCAATTGCTAGGTAAGTTAGAAGCCTCACATCACAACAAATGTATTTGCCGTCATTTGGAATGGAAAGCAAAATAACGATAAGTTGCCTATTATGTCGTCTTTGTTTTTCTATGAAATCAGTATTTTTAAATTATGCGCTAAAACTTCAGTGCAAACGAAGTGAGTCCAAGTCAAAGACCCCGTGTAAGACTGTTAAAAATCAGACAACTTCAAAAGTTAAACGTTATTAAGAATAATCTTCAGGATGGACTGTACAAATAAGAGTTGACTCCAGTCGTGATAATTTGGAAGTAGTACGTGATTGGGAAAACAGAGCGGGTTGAAGTGTTCCAGATTTGAGTTGTTCTGGAGAAGAAGGAAGAGATAAAAAGCTTTGTTCGACAACGAGGGATAGATACTGGATAAGGCTGACGAGAAATGAAAAGACGGCTTAAAGGATTGAAATATTGGGGTGGGGTGGGGACGGTGGAAAGGAACGTTTGCTATGGTAGTAGCGATAGATTAAAGAACGGGAGGCTACATCCCGATGATGAGAAGGGGTTTATGTGTTATCGGTCAGCAGAGGAAAGTCCACCCCCAAGCATGATAGCAGTATTCCATGGTGAGACGAATTTTACATGAGTTGGTCAGGAAAGATTGTTGGATAAAGTTAAAAGGTTTATCTGCGAATGAGTATATCTGTTTGAACAGCCTTTTGAAATGTTCAGCCTGTTTTAACAGCAAAGATGGGAATAGTTGTTTCTTTCAGCTGTTAATCCTTCTTCGTAGGTCTGACTGCATACAAACTAAGGCCCATTGGCGCAGCGAAACTTCTTTTCATTTCGCAAGTTTGTCGCCATGATAGTCAACATTTCTTGAGGTCATAGTTATCATAATCTACAGACCTCTCGTCGATACATAAATGGAGTTAGGTTACCAGCCGAACGCCATGGATTTAAAGCTGACGAAAATTGCTATAATTTAGACCACTTGTTCCTGCGCAAGACGATCCAGTTTCCAATCTTGCTCCAGCACCTACTTAGGCTTGAGCTATTAGGTACCATCACGCCCACGAAAAATTAACCCTCGAATGCCAAACGCCTTCGTAACTCAGTAGTATTAATTAGCATAGTTGTTTGGCACTTGACTTGTCAGGAAATTGGGGAATATTAATTGCATTGTTTCACAATATCGAATTCGAGGGCTTTTTATTGGCAATCATGCTTAGCAAAAGACCAGTTTTTTTATAAGTCTCTATATGTTCAAAGAACTTTCGTTTCCAACTTTAAGAAACATTTATCCCTTTTTCTTCGCTTCATTCCCCTTTCTCTGGTGATCAACTGACCTCACACTCGACGTTAAATAACCGCATGCATCAGTGTTCGTCATCCGCTGATGCTTTGATTTTTTTTCTACGATCTTCATTCTTTTTCCAAGATTATCAGTCGGTTGGTCGAACGCCGTCAGGGTTCCATCGGGAAAACCTTCCCTGGGCTTCCATCCAAATTGTTCCGGAACGGCCCTCTTCAAGTGGATCAAGTTCCTGGACTCGTGGATGCAGGTTGTGCCCCAATCGCCTGGCCTCAGAACTCCAAAGTGGACCCGGGCTCTCCCAAAATAAAGAAGGAACCTCCAGACGAATCCATGAGCTCTCAACATGAGGAAGAGAATGATTCAGGCAGCCCAGCACGACGTAGACTTCGAAGACGATCACAGCAGTCTCCTACAAATGTGAAATTTGGCATCAGTACACGCACAAATACCAGAGCGACGCGCGGCGCTTCACAAGCTCTTAAGAGGCATGTTCGTTTATGTCTGAAGTATTTAAACTAAGTTGTTCGAACATGTCTTTTCACGAACCTTTCAATAGAAATGGTTTACTTTTGATGGATGTTCCATTCCTACGTGTTACACCATAGTTTTAATTGTTTGGGACTGTTGAGTCATGGAATAAGAGGTACACAAAAGGTCAAAATTGTTTCAACAACCAAATGATCGGATACATATTGGATCACTGGTTTGGGCTCTATTATGGTATTTTGACTCCGTCAAACCTCCATTTATCTTGTGCCTGTATCCACGATAGCTCACCTCCCCAGACCGATTTCACCGAGATAGGTGATCCTCAAGGAGAGTCCGAACTATCCCTAGGGAGTCAGCGAGAAACTCAATAGGGTCGGTGATATTCCGGGGATCAGTGTACGAATGGCACATTTACACAACGATACGCAACGAAAGTTAAGTTGTGCGCAGTGTTTGTTTTGAAATTCAATGAAAAACTACGCATCACAGATTGTGAAACGGGTTATGAATTTTTATCCATTTCCCATCTGGTTCCTTTGTATGGCAAAATTAGTGAGTTGATGTGGGTTTGTAAGACCGCTCGATAGTTCCTTCATTCATGTGATTGTTAGCTGAGACGAAACGCTCGTTCCTATAGAAATAATCGAGCTGGTAATAGCAGTTGGTGACCCTCCTGAAAACATTTGATTGCATTGCGAACATTCAGTTGCCTGTTAAAAAATAAAGTGTAAATGTTCTCTGTTGAATTTCTTTCCTATCAACAAAGCTGGAGAGATTAATTCACCAAAGCGAGTTCTGCAGTTAAGATTATTATTAGCATTATTCAATAATAATAATAATAATAATGTGTTCGCCAGCCTGACCACAGGCCTAGCGCCAAACAACTCTGTGAGTCGTTCCTGGGTGTGATACTACTATCCGGTTGCCCAAGCCGAAGTAAGTGCCGAGGTGGGATTCGAACCCGGATCGCTTTCTTCAGAATCCAGTGCACTATCCACTGCGCCACCGCGGCTTTGTAGCTGGTTGTTTTGTATGCTCTTGCAATTACGTTCTTTTATCTATCTGAACGACTGCGATTCTAATACTAATACTACAAGTTCTGGATTATCAGAGTTTTATGTGGGACAGTGTAAACGGCAGTGAACGTGATATGCTTTGAAAAACACAAAAGCTTACTTCAATGCACTGAAATTTACTTCGGTGAACCGCATTAGGGTTGGACTCCGTTGAACAGTATAATCAAAGTTTCAGTATCAAAAAATCAATCACCCAACCCATCTTTTTTCTTCTAGTCATCCTTATCAAGTGTCAGTCCCTCGTTGTCGAACTAATCTCTTTTCCTCATCATTGTTCCCCAGAACAGCTCGACTCTGGAACAATTTACCCCTCTCTGTTTTTTTCCAAACTCCTATCATCTTCAAGTTTTTAATACTAGAGTTAACGCCTACTTGTTCAACCCTCCCTGACGGTCCTTTTGTCAATTGTTTGTATTTCTATTGTCATTATTATTGGTATTAACATTCTTACAGCGGGTTTTTGACCATGGGGTCTCCCTTCTCCTGTAATCCACTTTTGTTTAATAAAAAATGAAGTAGCCTCTATCCAATCCCCGCTTGGTCTTCAGCTAATACTTTCCTCGTACCCTCTTTACGTCAGAACTATGAAGATCACCCATTTCTGTCATTGCTAATCACGTGGCAGATCATGTAACGGTGTCTGTCATGGATATCCTTTAAATCGATAGGAGATAAGCAACCATTATCCTGTATCTTAGTGAACGGTCTTCGTGGGCACATCGACGTCTCTTTACTTATGTTCTCCCTCATCCGATAACTGGCTCTAGTTTGATTCTGTTGTGAACCGATGCATTAACAAGTCTGTTCTACACACTGATTATTTTTTAGGTTCAACAGTCATTTTTTTCGGTTGATCATGTGATACGCCGGTAACTTCGCTCACGATCTCGGCTGTTCACACTTAGATTCTTAGTCAGTCGAACTAACTCCATACACTCCTTTGAATATCACCAATTCTGAGTGCATCTGAATAGCTACGCATGAACGCACCAAATCAACTAACTGGCACATATCGCACTTTGGCTGTGCACGTGACCGTGATGATACTGGCCTGTTTTAGATTGACACGCATAATGTTTATTAGTGCTCTTAGTCACGTGGGCTTGATATTTTACGGCGGACCGCTATTTGTGTTATGATAGCTTACTTTGTATATTGTGTCATTTCACATCCATCATCAGGTTTTCTAGGTCTCTTTCTCCAAGTGAATCTGGCAAGAATGCTAGCCAGCTGACGCCCAGTTGGCCAATCAACTTCGACCGATTTTAACGTCTATGCGGAACCATATATTAGCAGCACCGTTCCAACGTCCTGTCACCGCTTCCGAAGCCCCAGGCTATCACGACATTGTGATCTTCCCTATGGGTATGTGTATCTTTTGAATATTCTTCATAAACAATTTTTCTGTTTTGCTTACGGTTCACAATCCATATTTCACAGGTGTAACATCCCATCGGATCGGAAGCCTTGTATACCGGTATTTCATGTTTATTAGCGGTCATCAGTAAGACATATCTGTTCAATCGTGAAACATATCAAATATTCATTCTCATCCCCCTTGTAATAATAATTCTTATGTTGAGCAGTGGAATTGTCAATGCAGTTTGCTTAGCCTATTGATACAGTAGTGTAAACCACAAGGATCCTTGGTTCGAACCAGGTCACTGCAGCTAAACTGCGTATTGAACACATGGTCCAGTTGTAGCAAACCGGCTTCCATCTTTCATTTGAATTTCATCTATTCCATTAGAGTTTACCTGGGTGAGTTACGATCCAACGCATGAGAAACATGACAATACATGATAGATCACGAGATTATCAAATGGAATAACTTACATTCTTAATCGATTACTACAAATACCCACCGGTCAAAAACCTGTTCCGTTCTCCATTTGTGTAGTTGGTATTGTGTCCGTTGAGATTCTTGCAAGGAGGTCTTTAATTACAAGCCCTCCTTCTCTTGTAGTCCAATATACTGTGTAATAAAAAATTAAACGACAAATTATATCCGATGCTAACAAAATGAAAAAATAAGGCCTACATTATTTATCGTAAAATAATATAAGAAAATCATCGGTGTTTTGATTTGTGCGCCTACAGAAAAAGTATATACTGGCCATTTGTGGCTATTTCCCCTCCTATTATAAGCGAATAGGCGGTGGTTTGCTTTTTACCAACCCATTACTCTGCCTCTGAAAGATACCCTCGAAGTCGAGTTGGAGCCAATTGAGACGCCTTAGTATCCACGACCCATTCTGAGACCCGCTGAAGAAAAACCTACTATTTCCCGGTGATGTTTTTTCACGTAGACCTCCATCTACCATATGCTTCAACCAGTGCATCGAACCGTTCTAAGGTGTTAGTGATGTAATCTCTTGTATTGAACTATTTATTTCTGTGCATTTCGAGAAGCCTCGAAGTATTTTGCCATTCGGGATCATATTCGCAAAATAATCATAGGGCAATTTCTCTCACATGACAATGTTCTCAAACAAAAAAGGGATCACAAAACTCCGTTTGCCTTATCTGTCACTCTGACTTATGGACAATGTTTATTTTTTGCTTGGTATGGACTTAATCTTTGATCGATAAAAGCTGTGCCAACTACAACATCGTGGCCTAGATTTTCTCAGAATAGCGTAGAATTCAAACGCATGGAGAAAGTTTGTCGTTTGACCTTGAGACGCTACTGATGGGCAGTTGTTCTTCACTGTTCTCAATATTCAATGCGTTTGCTATAGTCTCAAAGTCACTGGACCCCCAGTTAAACCCAGTTCATCGGTATCGGAAATGGGCGTAACCGAGTTAATGTTTGAATTGAAGGTTGCATCAGTTTTCCAGCTGGACTAATTCTGAAAAATATTTTGGTGCTATAAACTCTGTGAGACGATGTTTAATACCTCAGTCTATACACGTTTGTATATTTGTTAATTTTTACCTGTGAACATCCTACGACATGGCTCCATTTGAACCAAAATTCAAGAATTAGTATGTTTTACTTGTGGTATAAGATATAAATTAGCGTTGGAGAAAAATGGAATGAGTGGGAACACATTTTTATTCAATGTTTTGTGGTTGATTTTTTATAGTTTTTTTTCTTCACTTTGTTTTTTGGGGGTAGTGGATGAGTCAGTTTCATCACACCAGACTGCAAGCGTGACCCTGATTTCCGTTCTACGATATGCCCGTTAGTGTTTTCAACTATAGGGTTTCTTCATTCTCTCTGTCCCATCATGGTAGTCAACAAGTACCGACACAAGTAAGATTACTCGTCAATCTGTTCGTGCTTCGCTGCCAAGATGTAAATAGACTTTCACGTTGGTTCTTCCAGTCAGGTTTAGGAAGCGCCAGGAAGACGTTTCGATAAGGCGAGCCCGACCAACGGAACTGGTGAAGTGAGATTATGTTGTTGTCTGACCCTGGGATATGATCCCGTTTTTCATCGAGAACCATTACACTCAGGGTAAAGCGTGAAGTATGCTTGTCCATTCACACATCAAAACAAACCTTTCACAAAGTGGAATCGGTAAAGATCATCAAAGAATGATTAAAAATACCTAGTGTGCTATCATAGGTACCTGTGCGATTCAACCGCCAAACAATGCTTGCAAATGAGTGTTGTTGCCTTAGGTAGGCGCATTGGTACACAAGCTCGTGTGTAATCAGTCACGTATGTGCAACTGATGACGGTTAATAAGCCAGAAACCGGTCTTGTACTCTTCCGAATGCAAACAAAAATTCAGAATTCAGTAGTATCTATAATGATTTACAGCTATTCTGTGGCTGAATCAGAAACTATGAGGCGAACGGTTGTTTACCCATGTTTCGATGCGCTTGAATCGGTACAGATCACTAAAGAATGATTCAAAATACCTAGTGTGCTATCATAGTTACCTGTATGAATCAACCGCCAAACAATTCTTGCAAATGGAATGAAGTGTTTTGTTAATATCTGTTTCTGCTCAGTTGTTGCAGTTTCTTATCTGATGCTGGAGGTTTTGTGAAATACTCCTAACTCCCGTTATTGTAGAAGCAAATGTCCCGATTCAAATACAGTGTAATTGGGTTTGTCAGGGGTGAATACTATTTAGATAGACAGGTAATCTGTAAGTTAAAATTACATCTGCATTCGGCAAGTCTTCCTCAGTTCAAAAACAACAAAGACATTTTTCTCTCTGAACTCTTCACTAACTACCATTGAATTGAATGGAGAGAAAAATCTAAGACTGTACCATTCTTTGAGTTGATCATTCAAGCCTCTACACTGTGGAGATTCCTGTTGACAAAGGAAGTACGTTTTAAACGATAGTACCGCAATCTTTTCTCGATATCTAAGATGAGTTAAGCTGAAATACGTCACTTGGGCTGTTTTACTATACCATTCTCTCAGTGGAACATTTCTGGTCCCAAACTTCGCAGCTGGCTTACAACTAAACCGATGATATCGATTGATCTCAAGGATAAGATACCGCTCCTCGACTAATCCCTGATGATCTATTCATTTTCTTACTATTGTGCAGTTGAAAATAGTGGTCACAAGATGAGATGTCTATCTAAGAGAATGAGAGATTATATTTAACTCGGTGTGGAACTGGCGTCATCATGCGAAACTGTGCCGGGGTCGCGCAGTGGATAACGTACTTGACTCGGAGGAATGCGACCGGGACTCGAACCTCCACCCCAGCATCTACTTCGACTTGGGCAACCGGGTAGTATCACACCCACGATCAACTCACAGGGTTGTTTTGAACCAGGTCTGTCATCAGTTTGGCGAACATTTCTTAATATTGCGCATCACACACACTTATTAGAGACCGGCTGTCATGTTTCCATAGAATCTTTTCGGGTCTTATGCAGAGATGTAAGTTGCTGACGAAGATACGTGAGACACAAAATTCTATTAATTGTCAAAATCATCGTGCTTCCAAGTCTGACATTTTTACTCTGTGCCCGGACGAAATTACTTCATGTATTCCATCTTCCAATCAACTCTCCAAGTATCACCTGATTCTTGCATTGTTCGCAGATTCTCCAATCAAATCTATGTTAGAAAGTTCAGAACAAACATTGTTCCGTTTCAAAAAATGAAAAAGCGTTTGTTTTTGAACTGAGAAAGACTAGCCGAATACGCGTGTATTTTTGATTATGTTATCCTCTAATATGATCTATTGAAGATCTTTCAACAGTTTTTTGAAAGGTAGAAGATTGGAGCAAACAATCGACCGATCTGGTGTGTTAGTCACTCACTTTCTCGATGCTTTGTCCTGTCCAAAGCACTCTATGTTCGACATTCTAATTCCATTTTGAAATTCAGCGTTTTTAGCTTTTTTATCATAGATACAAATGCTCGTATTATGAAATATTTTGTAACTGTTCGACTGTTACAATCATGTCCCCTCGAATAAGATACCGTACCGAAATCCTCTCTCTCACTCAAAGATAACCTATTTACTCGGTAGGGTTGTACACATGCATTGAGATTAGGCCATACATCGTATACCTTAACGATTCGAAACCTTGAATCCTTTGTTGTGAGGGGAGCGTACGCACTCAGAGCATAGTAGAGAGTTCATTCGATTTCTGAATGCCACGGAATTGGCTCTGGTCGAGGTTTGGGTCGTGACACAACAGCTGGGTTTGAAAGTGTTCCAATCGGCTCTTCGGGGGGGCGTAGTTTGTGGTTGAGACCGGGGATTACTTTACCGACTGGGTTTCGGAATAAGCACATATACAATGACAGTGACGCCTAGAATTGAGCATACTTAATCATGTTAAGATGGTAGGATTATGGAACATTATGAGTAATTGCAAAGTGCCTCGGTGGCGCAGTGTATAGTGCACTTGCTTCTTAAGAAAGCGACCCAGGTTCGAATCCCACCTGGGCGCCTACTTCGGCTTGGGCAACCGGGTAGTATCACGCCCTCGAACAACTTACAGAGTTGTTTGGCGCTGGGCCTGTGATCAGGCTGGCGAACAAATTTTTTAGTGATTGCAAAGGATACACTAGGGGTTGTAGGGGTATGATTTGGGGATGGTTACACGACCTTTAATCCATATGTCGCAATTAAGATGCGTTACATCGACATATCCTGACTGCATTTATCTTACCTGCTTGCTCTTTAAAAGGCAGTATTCGTTCTATTTGGAATAGTAGTATGATGATCACGTGTCTGCTACTAAATTGATCAATTAAAAAACGCCTGATTGATGTTTCTCTTTTTGTATTCAGTTGATCAGTAGTCTACTGAGCTTTTACGGCAGATATGAATTATCTATTCGCCTAACGGTGGAATGTTGTCTTACTTGTTTCCGGTTGGATGTCAAAAATATTTGTGATATTTTGCATGGGCAGATGTGAAATTGAGCCTTCTTTGTAGCAAGTCCTATTTAATTGACTTTAGGCATCCCTCAGCGTAGTTGTGTTGATATCCATCAATCCGGATTCATTGTGTTTGCGACTCGTATTTCACTTTGAGTTTAATGTTCATGGGCACTGTGAGAGTAGAGGCTTATCCCACATAGGGCGGTGTAATATATATATATATATATATATATATATATATATATATATATATATATATATATATATATATATATTGATGAGCTGAAAGATGCTTGAAACCGATGTTACATTCATTATGGAAGGTTTATTGTTGATGTTTCAGGCCTGAACTGAGACCCGTCTTCAGAACGTGAGGAAATGGTGATTACAGCGTTATTTATTCAACCTTATTCGCCTGTCTATGCTTCGCTCTTTCATCCCGTATTCTGGCGACCAGTGTGTCGTAGTGCGCATCTAACTCGATGTGCCGGTTGTATGAGCCTGTTGACAGGACGGCCTCCAGGACTAGACGTTCTTGTTTTTTATTGGATGATCCAATGACATGTGCATCACTCAACTTGTATATATATATATATATATATATATATATATATATATATATATATATATATAAAACCAAAATAGAAGCTGACATTTGTGAACATCCTATCATAAAGGAGAATGAGAAGAAGATACTTATGTAAAACTGATGAATTATTCCCGTGTGCATTAAGAACGAACAAGCTGAGGTGCAAATGCGTTCAGTATTTCTTCGTCAGCTCAAATACAATGCACAGTTTATATACAGTTTTTCGCAGACAACTTGAAGCCAGTTGATCGAAAATTGCAGCTGACGAAGTCATACCGAAGGTATTTGCACTTCAACTTGGTTCACTTTTGTACAAGTTTGAAAAGCACGATGGACCAATAACATGCTTTACAAAAAAACATATATTCCCAATGGTATTAAGCGACACCTGACGGCGGTCCACAGGTTGAGAACCGCTATCTTATGACCATCTCACGTTCCGGTTTGCGCAACCGAACAGTAATCTGGCTTCGAGCAAACTTTGGAACGGTTTATTAACTGGAGCACTTTACTAGTATTTCTTCAGCTCTTTTTACTTGTGCCATCGTTTGCTTCACGTTAGAACTGTTTTTAGTTCCATGTATATATTTATATACCAAGGATTTCTGAGCGATGTTCCAGAAGCTTCATACTCAAGGATTTCGCACAGTGGCAACCAGACAAGTGGATTTAATATCGGAAAGCACATGCAAACTGTATTCACATCAGAGAAGTATTAAAACATCCTCAGGTATTGATTGTCATGTTCACTTGTTTCCGTGTTAGAGAAGTGATCAGTATTGAACTACTGTAGTCTAAGATTAGACCAGCGAATGAGAGAGACTGGCAGTTAACTGGTAGGCAGCTTACGCCGCCGAACCTTTCGGTGCTTTATGCGATTTGCCACCCCACTCCCCTAGGTTTGCTTACCGCTTTCCTATTCTTCAAACAAACATGACCATTCACAATTTTTCATTGATGTAATCAGTATCCTGTGTGTTTGTTGAAGTTCTCACTAGAGGTCTTCGTCTATGGATCCGCCCCCTCCGCTTGCAATTCAGTTTATTGCGTGATAAAAATAAATCAAACGAATACTTCAATTCATGCTGTACTTTTAGGCACCCGGTACATAAACTACCCCTATGTTTTATCTGCAACGGTTGAGTGATAATATCATTCTATGATGGCCGTGGTAGGATACTTGACTACTTAATCCATTGCAGTGGGACTCCTGCCACCTGTCTGCTTATTCTCACCTTATTATTATTTCGTTTGTTTTACAGATTTGGGTACCATGTGGGATCGCTTAAGGTCCCGATACTACACCACCAAGTCCTTGTTCATCGCCGACATGATGCGCATGTTTCACAACTGTCGAACCTACAACCAGCCAGATTCGTATCTGTACCGCACGGCCAACACTCTGGAGCGTTTTTTCATCAGTCGGATGAAAGAGGCCAATTTGTGGCCGTAAGTCCACCTGGAATTTTGCCTCTTGTCCTTCAACTATAAAGTATGTGTGTATAATTATGGACCTCTTGCTTGTATCTATTTCCAGCCACATTGTATTTAATCCATGTGTGCTCTTTTGATTCATTTGCTGTAATATAGCTATACCATAATTTTGTTTTACTTGTACAAAAACACCAATCGAATGGCGTGATTTCAAATCCAACTCTGTTCCTATAGTTGTTTTTTCTCTGAATGGGATAGCGCCTTGTGGTCCCAATTCTAGTCAAACGAAACACACCACTGAAGCCGAAAGTGGGACTGCCTACTTACACGGGCCGACCAAAAGCGAACACACAAATTCTTGTATGATGTTGTGAGTCTATGCAAGCTATCAAAAGGGAATTGTTCTTCCTGCATATGTGCTCTTTAAAGTCCTTCTGATCTGTTCAGGGTAGCTCCATTATGAAAAAGTCATAATTGACGACAAAGGTTCCTAGTTTGAGGTTCATTGCTTTAACCACATTTACAACAGTTCATTTGAAATCTATTGATGAGATTCTAACGATCTTGAAAACAACCGCTGAGGCAACATTGATTCCTGTCGGAGACAGTTTCGTCAAAGACATATATATTTAACTCCATCTGTAAAATGGGTCTGGTGCCAGCTAAATCAAGATAAAGATCTGTTCCGTTCTAAGATCAACCCTAGAATGGGATAGTGCCCGGCTGCTCAAACCGAAGCAGGATGTTGCCTTACCCAGAGACTGATCGAAAGATCTTACAATCCAACTGTTGCTCGTCTTACCAAGTTTTCCGATCGGGAGCAAATGTTCCAAACCAAAGAAACTCAACCACACGCGTAGATTAAGTTGTGTATAATTGTTAGGAGGATTTTCTAACGTTTTGGCGATTAAATTCGGGGATCTTAAAACACGACGACGCGGTCCGTTATACTGACGAAATATGTCGATCGTAAAAACGGTAGTGAACTATCCAGTAATTCAAGCAAGTATGTATCGCAAAATGAAATAATAGAAACCAAATATAAGGTATTAAGTCAATAACCAGAATTATTAACGTTGGAGCAAAATTAGGAAATAATAAGCTCACCAAAATAACGAATGCGGCGCAATTGGTCGTAGATCACAGATTTTTCGCAGTTCTTAACTCACTTCGGATTCACCAATTCTCATGTGATTGCATTTGGCTATTACAACTGATGATAACTGACGTAACGGTAGCTCTTATTTCGATTATAGAGCAGCTTTGTTAAATCATAGAGTATGCCAATGAATAATCTGATAAAAGCAAAAGGCTTGACGAACCGATAGATATCTATTTCAATCAGCCGTTTTCAAGGTTCGTTCTGTTTCAACAACATTCAAATGAATAAGTGTTAGTTCACGTGAAATGTCGATTGGAATTATTGTTTGAAATTTAAATGATTAGGAAAATAAGGAAGACACATAAGAATTTTTAAGAAAGGTCAAAACTTGACAATGTTGCAGATCCAGGGATGCAGTATAAAGGTAAAATAAAAATAAAAATAGTGATGCTCATAAGCATCAGATCCATGGAAGTTTCAAATGATAATCCAACTCTTTTTGCACGTCAAGGCAGGGTTTGTAAACCCTAATAGCTACAAGAAATCTCAATAAACGTCTATCTCTCGCTGCAATATAAATGCTTCTCAATTGTTAAGTACCCACACTAGGAAGAGAAAACGTGAATAAGCGTATCACTCCATTTGGAAGGCCTTTTGTTTGCATTCGGGCTGTGTACAAGACTGGTTTCTGGCTTATTAGCCGTCATCAGTTGTACGTACGTGCCTGATTGCAGACAGAAAAACTTCCCCAGCTTGTGTACCAGTGCGCCCACCTAAGGCAACAACACACATTTGCAAGAATTGTTTGGTGTTTGAATCGTACAGGTTCATATAGCACACTAAGTATTTTAAAACATTCTTTAATGATCTGTACCGATTCAAGCGTATCACCTTTTTGTTGAGATCACGAAAGCACAAAAGTGAGCGTACTATGACTCAGCGATAGGGTGGAAAGTGAAAATCAATATGGCTGACCTTGCAGTAGAAGTTGAGCCAATAAAGTCAGCTTTAATAAATCAGCTGCAAGCGATCAAGGCGAAGACTTGCGAGCGCCCTGCAGTTGTCTCGGCCATACAGCACTAATGAATGAAAACCGCATTCGGAAGACCTGCTATATGGTGAACTTGCCATTGGTCACAGATCAGTCGGAAGACAAAATCTACGCTGCAAGCACATCTGTAAACCAAAGAAGGTGAAATTAAATAAAATCAACCGTCGTGACAAATACCATAACCTCTCAAGACTGATGGAAGCTAAGAACAAGTAAATCGCATACAACAGCAAACCTAGGGCCCCAAAGATTGTTCCAATAATGGTATAGTGACGCAGTTTGATTGAAGGATAATACTATACAGTGATCAAGCCAGAGCAAGATGTTGTGTTAAGGGCTTTCATCCCGAGCCTTTATCTGACGATCTTATGGAAAAACAGCATTCAGTTAATAATGGGAACGGAATCGTGTTTAATGTATTTATTTTTAATAAAAACACGAATTTGAAAAAACAATGTTTTTTAATAGATTACACGTATTCCTACCAAAACTTATTGAGAAACTCGATTCTGGTGCCTCTTGTACAAATCTTTATGATTGGAACGTGTTTTTGACAGGCACATGCGAAGTTCAGCTTCCATTGACAATAATTACGCTCGCTTCCTGTGCTTGAATGTAGTCAGAGCTGAGAATCCTAATTCGCACAATTATGAGGTTGAAAATTACGAAAGAATTCGTAGCGATTTCTAAGCAATTGTAGGACATTTCTTTTCAACTAGGAACCAAAATCCATTCAGGTTAGGCTCAGAATATGTCGCTTTTAATGTCATGTCATTTAGGACACCGGTAAGGTCTTCTTCTGTTAGCGTGAACTGTTCTTCGGATGGCTTAAATTTCGTAAACGGATTTCTAGCCCAGTCATACGGGTCTACAGATACTGATGGGGAATATTATTTAAGATTTGGCAACAAAATATCCGAATGGTTCAACATCAGTGGCCCAATTTCTTGGCAATTTCTTTTAAAAGCACTTGGAAACATTCCCAAATTTCCTGCAACAATATGTTTCCTCTATTCAGCCAATTTATTCTGAAAAACACTTATTTTCTCTGTTGAAGACAAGATGTTTTTCATCCTGCTTTACTTGCTATTGTTCAAGATGTTTAGTTCATAAAAGATATCGGGAAGCGATGCTTGAAGTGAAAATAACTTATGTTTCGGTATTTCTGACTTGCGATTGCACTCAATTTCTGCTGGCATGTCTTGAATGCGTCTACTTGTCGTGTTATCAGAAAGTGCGATTTCATTCATCTCTGATACAACATGCTCTTCAAACATTATTCTCATTATTTTTGGCACGCAGGTGAAATTACAGTTTCACACTTGGTATGAGATTTCATTGCAACTATTTCCGCCACAGCCTAACTTGCATTTTGTCCTTTCGCAGTGATCTTACTTTCTGGTTGAACCGCATACTAAATGTCGATTCTCGTTTGAAAGACTGTTAATTTTCACTCGACCAATATGTTTGTATAGATGTTAAATGTCGTTTCAGTTTGGGTGGTGCCATAGCACTGTTAATCAGCTGCTCCCCACAAACAATGCACAAAGGTGAAGGACACTCTGTCTTTCCGGTCCAAGTAAATCCCAGAGGTGTGTCATTTTCACCATATTGACAAGCTTTTGGTTGTAGGTTAGCCTCATTTTTTTCATCAAGCTTCAGATATTGCATCTCTTCATCCGCATCTGTCTCATGTTTTTTTCACAAATCTATCCATACTTTTCAGTATGTGTTCGCCAACCTGATGACAGGCCTGGCGCCAAACAACTGTGAGTTGCTCGCGGGTTGGATACTACCCGGTTGCCCAAACCGAGGTGGGATTCGAACCCGTGTTGCTTTCCTCAAAGTCCAGAGCGTTATCCACTGTGCCACCCCGGTGCGCATACTTTTAAGGCTCTATCCCGAGATAACCACGATTACATCAGAAGGTGATGTGTATGGATAAGCTGTTCAAGTGATGTCTTGTACGACTTACATAAATAAGATGAAGAACCATTACTGTGTGAAGTAGTCACAACTCTAACAACTGGGCTTGTTAGGGTGTGATAGCAACTCTATCCCTTCTCGTTTAAAAGTTTGAAGCCTGGTCGAAAACCACTGACGTAGCTGGTTGCTCGTTCGATTATGACCTTCAATTGTGACCAAATAAATTCAGCCTTTCAAAATAAAGAACATCAATGTCGATGGTGCGTTATATTGAGTATAAGCCCTGAAACCATCCTTTTAAATCTTTCCTGTTATTTAACTTCCTGATTGGACCAGCCAATGTCAAGTAGACAGCTGAACAGTATACAGAAACGTCGCATCAACTTGTTCACGCGTGGATCACGTGACTAAGCATGAGGACGGAATGTTAGTTGCACAAAATGCACTTAGGGTTGGCATGTGATCTATGGAGAGTTTGTCGATCTTCATCGACTAATAAGATAGATTATTAATGATAAACGTGATCAAATTTAGGCTTTACAACAAAAATCATGTATAAGCGAACCAAAATCCAACTTTGAAATAGAGAAAAAGTAGTCGATAGGCCACTTTCAAATATGGCGCTTAACGACCTAGCCCCTATACGGCGCATTGAAATGGTGACCAAGAACGAATTGGATACGGAAATTCTGTTTCCGCTTTACTTTAAAAGCGATCGAGAATGCCCGAAGGTAGATCGAGCACTTCCCTCTTTATTGGTGTTGTCACCAATTTTGATACCCCAAGTTCCCATTCTCCATCTAAAGGGAAAAGGATGAATCATGTAATATGTTCATTATTAGCTTTAGAGAGATTGGTGCAGTGGAAGAAGCACTTGACTGAAATCAACCGATTATCGTTTTTAAAACAAAATGTGAACCTCTGGCGATTCACTCACAGCAATTAAGCCGTTCCTTATTCGTCGTCAGATTAAACGTCAGAATATGGCAACCATTATGATATCTAGTCACGGAAACGAAACTACAAACGTGTTGGTTCAATTTTACAACTTGGTTTTCAGCCCGCCGGTCTTATAGCCTCAAATATAATTCCCTAAGTAGTTTGGAGCTACACTCAAAAAGGGCGCTACGAGTACTGAGGACATTTCTATTCGAGCAACTCTAGTGATAGCTAAGCTTGAAAGGTTGTATAATGCCATTATTCCTTTCAAAACAAAGCAAAAGCTTTTCATATTATCAGTGGTATCCGTTCGTAATAGATATGGGCACCATTTTCAGAAGCAATAAAGAAGACTCAGGCTTTCGAGAATAAAGTTGAGAAAATTTCTTGGTATCTCATGGAAGGACGAATGAATATGCTATTTATGCTATTTATCAAGTCAAGTAATTTTAAGGGCATTAAATACCAATTCTCCGTCGTAAAGTCCAACCCATCCTCATCGTGGTGCGACGGTGGCAACCATGTTACGATGGCTGATCGTGCATGAGCTAACGGGGCCTTGGCGGTGGTGCTGCCAGGGCGTGGTGGATTCCCAGCGGGCAATCGGATTTCCTATTAAATGCCCCGTGAGCCTGATTACGGTGCTATGACATGGCGTGTGTTGCCTGCCACAAAAGGGTTCTCATGCCACAGGGATATATGGATCCCTGAGGAGTACATCTTGCTCCCAAATGGCGTATGAGTCTTCAAATGTCACCGGCAACCATCTACGCTGCTGCCTTGTAGACGGCACTTGGATGTGCAAAGGCTAGAGGTGCGCCGGATGGTGAGGGGACATCATCTGTACGAAATCCCCAAGAAACTCCATGGAATCATTATGAATTTCATTGGAGCCGGCTTATCCTCAAGTAGGAGATAGCCGCAGTAAAGTAAGTATGAACCAATTCTTGCCATTATTAAAGGCCAAAGCTACAATTGTTCGGCGACAAAAAAAACTTGCTACAATACCCTATCGAAAACTACTCTTCAAGTAACAGTGTAGAAATTCGAAGCTGGATGGATAACAAAGAACAGGACACATATGAATATGTTCGATTTACTGCTGACCGCCTAGAGAAGACACAGCCTGCTTGAACTCTCTTTCCCTCCACAGCCATCAAGAGATAATCTCGCAATTTACGACCTTCCTTTCGAGCTCCTTTTTCTCAGGCATCTAACAGGTACCGTCCGCAAACTTAACGAGTTGAACACAAAACAGATGCTGTTCAGCAACTCGTGAAGAATTAGCATAATCCCAGATGCATGGAGTCGCGAAATTGTGTCACCAATTTACAAATGACCTGACAACACAAAGTCCAGTTGTGTAGCTGTCTACTCCATCTAAACTACTCGAAAATTTAGTAGATGATGTACTTTTCAATCAAACCAATGTTTATAACCATGCTCTCCTGACTCATAGGTGGCTGGGATGGCTCTTCTAGGTAACACAGTGCTATATGCCACTGGTTCCAGATCAGTCGTAAGACGAACTCTACGCTACAATCACATCCGCAAACGGCACATCAACCTTGCGAACTGGGATGAAAGTGCGTCGGATCGAAACAGCTGGCGAAATCTCATGAATACAGCAGCTACAAAACTCGACCAAGATCATATCAAATCGCGGGGCAAGAGATCAAATAGACAAGGCTTGCGTTCTAAAATCCCAATTCTCATTGGTAGTGGCATTTGTGGAAAATTTTGTTTGGCTCATATAGGCCTCTAGAATCTCAGATGACGATGTACGAAACAAAATGTAAGTTCAAGTTATTGAGAATGAAAATGAAATCGCAACGGGATGTAACCATGCAGATGATAACAATAATAAAATACTAATGATAACCTTAAAAATCGTGAAATAATAATAATAATAATAATAATAATAATAATAATAATAATAATAATAATAATAATAATAATAATAATAATAATAATAATAATAATAATAATAATAATAATAATAATAATAATAATAATGCATTATTTATCCCAAATAGGATGAATTTTCAGCAAGTTACATGAGTTTCCAATATTACAAAAAGAAAGTGTTCATCCATCATACATATGAATCTGTTAGCAGTGTTCAGGTTCACTAGGCATACCTTCCCTAGGAAAATGAACACATGTACGAACCAGCTATCTATGTTTGATCTGCTTGTTTGAAAAACCGCGCAGAGCTTCTTGACAGCAAAATATCAAGCTACGAAAATGGTACGAGAGTTGAAGCATCTCTTTTAAATCGAATAAGAGATCATACTTGAATTTAGTGTTCATGCAATGCTTGCGGACTTGGTTCTAACGTATCTCATTCCGTGTGTAGAGAACTGGCAGATGTGATTCCATATCCCTCATACAAGAGTGAACTGTCTGCTTTTGTAGGTAGTATGTGGTGTGAATGCACATGCATTCAAGCAACGCTCATATGCATCCATGATAATGTGTTCTGTTTGAGTAACATTCTCGTAGTCATGGTGAACCCTGAGTGCGTTCCCAGAAGATTGTAAATTTTGAAGTGGTTACCCAGCAATAAATTGAGCTTCTCAGTTGATTGTACGTCAATGAAGAGTTTTTATTTTCTGGACCATTCAGTTTTGTTACCGTTATCCGTCAGCATCCTATTTAATACTTTACTTATGGTCTCAAATTATTTAAAATTTATCGATCTGGTCCGATGAAATGAAATTATAGCTACCAAACTCCAAAATGATACGCGAAACAATTTAAACTTTATTGCTTGATTGAATTCGAACAATAAAAATGGATGTATTTATACGGTTCACAATCTCTCTTTTACTTGGATAGTTTTCACAGACATGACGTCTTCTCATTAGAACAGAAGCCCTGGATACCGGTATTTCACGCTTATCAGTGATCATCAGTAAAGCATATCTGTCCACCCTGGGAATCGGACTCCTCGTCGCGTTTCGAACTCGCGAACGCGCTAACCATTATGCTATGGCTACACACGTGACGTGCACGCTTTTATGTGTTAGAATGCCCAAATATTGAGGGACTGTGAATTACTTTCGTGGGATATTACCATACGAAACCCCTATTGTCAGGGCTTCTGACGAAGTGTGATGCATATTTGTTATCGCATCTAACAATGAGGATATACTATTTATGTTTATACGGTTCACAGATATGACGTCTTTTCAGTTGAGCAGAAGTCCTGTGTATCGGTATTTCACGCTTATTAGTGATCATTAGCAAGACTTTCTATCCACTCTGGGAATCGAACCCATGTCGCGTTCCCACAAGATCTGCTGTTCGGTCGCTGTAGTCCCTTTCCTGTGCATCCTATCAGGGGAACTCACGATAATTGGTGTAACATCATAAAGATTGCGACAACAAAAATTTACCAATACCACAGGAAATCGTAGGATCAAAGGGCAATTGGACGAAACTCGTGACGTTGAAACAAATTGCCCGTCGCCTATGGCAGCTGTCGAAAATCGGGCCTATCTAGCATTGATCTCCACTGTCACAGACGCAACAGTAGTAAATAAAATACAATTAATTTTTTTTTAAGTTGAAAGATGCTTGAAACCGTTCATTATGAAAATCTTGTTCACGATCGTTAAAAAAAACCTAACCGATCGTATGGTAATATCCTACGAAAAAAAGTTATTCACAATCTGTCGATATTTGGGTAATCTGACAGATAAAAGCGTGCACGTCACGTAACATAATGTTTATCGCGTTGACGAGTTGGGAACGAGACGTGGGTTCTATTCCCAGAGTGGA
>JALGAQ010000009.1:5951590-5984796 GCA_028829895.1 Sinotaia quadrata
TGTTAAACGATATTAAAGATAAAAACACAAATAACAAAAAATGAATGAAGCGATAAGCACAACTATTATTACCCACAATATAAAACAAAATCAGACCAGCAGAAACAGGGATAAACTAAGTGTTGGGGATGTCAACATCCCAGGAAACTGTGTAAGAAGTAACATTATTATTAATCTATAACGTGATTAATATCTGAACACTTTTACACGCTTCTCTTTCCCACGTGATGATGCCACCATTTCATCATCTCTTCCCCATTGGTCAATGTCGTTTGGATAATAGTTCCTCTCATTGGTTCATGTCACCATATTATTACCTCCTTCTCCCATTGGCCAATCTTGTTTCCATAATGGTCTTTCTCATTGGCCAATATTTGCGTACGACATTGCCTAGTCAACCTGGTATAAATACTCTTTGTATTTTCCATTGAATTGAATTCGTCCTGAGTGTCCAGTCTTCTTTCTTGCTATTCCTGGGTGGGTTGCGGTCTTCACTGTTGTCTTGGTTGGGTTTCGAGTCTCATATCATCGCGTAGTTCCGCGATTCGTTAGCTTCAGCTCAGAGCGCCTCTCAAGTTCCATTACTTTGACCACGCGGGTCATAACATTTCTGGCGACGGGGTTATTGTTTCAATTTCAACTGCATCATGTCTCTTAATCCTGAGCTTAAACAGATGATGCAGACGCAAACGCGTTTGATGGAACTGCTGGCCGCTCAATTCGCCAACCTTGGTCAGTCCAAACAATCGGCTGATCCATTGTCCGTGGATCACATTGCAAGGAACATCTCCGATTTCCTGTATGATCCCCAAGCTGGTGTATCCTTTGAGTCCTGGTACAAACGCTACGAAGACATTTTCACGGTGGAACTGGCTAACCGCGATGACGAAACGAAGGTGCGGTTGCTTTTGCGGAAACTTGGTCGCAGGAGCACGTTCGGTATACCAATTATATCCTTCCCGCAGAACCGCGAACCCGGAGTTTCGAAGAAACTGTCGAGAAACTAAAGAAGATTTTTGGTGAGAACACGTCACTTTTCAATGCCCGTTTCCAGTGCCTGCAATTGGTGAAACGTGATACCGACGACTTTGTCACGTATGCTGGTCTGGTGAACCTTGAATGTGGTCGTTTCAAGCTTGGCTCGCTCACCGAAGACCAATTCAGATGCCTGGTGTTCACATGTGGCCTCCAGTCGCCGCATTACGCTGATCTCAGGACCCGGTTGCTGAACAAGATCGAACAGGAACCTAATCTGAAACTGGAACAGATCGTGGATGATTGCGAACGACTGATCAATTTGAAGCACGATTCGGCAATGATCCAGCAATCCGATAAAGTTCCCCGCCCGATCCAAACTCTCGCAGTGACCCATCCTCAAGCTCCTGTAGCACCAATCCAATCCAGTCCCCACCTAGCAAAGAAGCCACCATCTCCCTGCCGATACTGTGGTGCTTGGCATTTCCATCGATTCTGCACTTTCCGGCAGCACCGTTGTTCGCGGTGCAACACAATCGGTCATAAAGATGGACACTGCCAGACACGCCCACCTAGAACTGCGGCCCAAAGTCCGGGATCGAACTTCCGTACAAAGCCACACTCCAAAACAGTTGGCAATTCCTGGAGATCACATGCAACTTTCCAGCTTAGCTCTCCACAGAAACAAATGTACGTCACCCTCGCTATCAACGGCCAAGAAGCTCGCTTGCAGTTGGACACTGCTTCAGATATCACCGTGATATCGCAGAAACTTTGGCGACGGCTTGGACAGCCTCCGGTTCAGTCAACCAACCAGGCTGCCTACAGTGCTTGCGGTGTGAACTTCAGCTTTCCGGACAATTCCACTGTTGTGTTTCGTTCCGTGAAGTTACAGTGAATACCACCTGCTACGTCACACCATTGAATATCAACCTACTTGGTGCCGATTGGGTTGATCAACTGGGGTTGACTAAGATGTCAATCGCCTCTATTTGCGCACAGACACACCGTCTACCTCCGCCACCAAAGCAGTCTGCCGCAATCATGCAGTTAAAAAGATGTGTCCAGCAAAGCACTTCTGCAGTGAATCCACCAGGCCGTAGCATGCCTCCGGGTACCACCTCAGTGTTCCGTCCGCTTCAGTACTCTTCCATGTCAGAAGTCGACGCTCGAACTCAGCTGGGGGAGGGGACGCCCGTCAAGACTTCACAATGTTTGCTCATCAATCACAGAGCAAACCGCTCACTGGCCATTACAAGATCACATCCATGTCCTCCGGAACACGAGCATTCACTTCCGCGCAGATGGACAAAAAGAAGACGGAGACGCATGCACTTCGCTTCTTTCAAAAGGGGGAGATGTTGGGGATGTCAACATCCCCAGGAAACTGTGTAAGAAGTAACATTATTATTAATCTATAACGTGATTAATATCTGAACACTTTTACACGCTTCTCTTTCCCACGTGATGATGCACCATTTCATCATCTCTTCCCCATTGGTCAATGTCGTTTGGATAATAGTTCCTCTCATTGGTTCATGTCACCATATTATTACCTCCTTCTCCCATTGGCCAATCTTGTTTCCATAATGGTCTTTCTCATTGGCCAATATTTGCGTACGACATTGCCTAGTCAACCTGGTATAAATACTCTTTGTATTTTCCATTGAATTGAATTCGTCCTGAGTGTCCAGTCTTCTTTCTTGCTATTCCTGGGTGGGTTGCGGTCTTCACTGTTGTCTTGGTTGGTTTCGAGTCTCATATCATCGCGTAGTTCCGCGATTCGTTAGCTTCAGCTCAGAGCGCCTCTCAAGTTCCATTACTTTGACCACGCGGGTCATAACATTTCTGGCGACGGGGTTATTGTTTCAATTTCAACTGCATCATGTCTCTTAATCCTGAGCTTAAACAGATGATGCAGACGCAAACGCGTTTGATGGAACTGCTGGCCGCTCAATTCGCCAACCTTGGTCAGTCCAAACAATCGGCTGATCCATTGTCCGTGGATCACATTGCAAGGAACATCTCCGATTTCCTGTATGATCCCCAAGCTGGTGTATCCTTTGAGTCCTGGTACAAACGCTACGAAGACATTTTCACGGTGGAACTGGCTAACCGCGATGACGAAACGAAGGTGCGGTTGCTTTTGCGGAAACTTGGTCCGCAGGAGCACGTTCGGTATACCAATTATATCCTTCCCGCAGAACCGCGAACCCGGAGTTTCGAAGAAACTGTCGAGAAACTAAAGAAGATTTTTGGTGAGAACACGTCACTTTTCAATGCCCGTTTCCAGTGCCTGCAATTGGTGAAACGTGATACCGACGACTTTGTCACGTATGCTGGTCTGGTGAACCTTGAATGTGGTCGTTTCAAGCTTGGCTCGCTCACCGAAGACCAATTCAGATGCCTGGTGTTCACATGTGGCCTCCAGTCGCCGCATTACGCTGATCTCAGGACCCGGTTGCTGAACAAGATCGAACAGGAACCTAATCTGAAACTGGAACAGATCGTGGATGATTGCGAACGACTGATCAATTTGAAGCACGATTCGGCAATGATCCAGCAATCCGATAAAGTTCCCCGCCCGATCCAAACTCTCGCAGTGACCCATCCTCAAGCTCCTGTAGCACCAATCCAATCCAGTCCCCACCTAGCAAAGAAGCCACCATCTCCCTGCCGATACTGTGGTGCTTGGCATTTCCATCGATTCTGCACTTTCCGGCAGCACCGTTGTTCGCGGTGCAACACAATCGGTCATAAAGATGGACACTGCCAGACACGCCCACCTAGAACTGCGGCCAAAGTCCGGGATCGAACTTCCGTACAAAGCCACACTCCAAAACAGTTGGCAATTCCTGGAGATCACATGCAACTTTCCAGCTTAGCTCTCCACAGAAACAAATGTACGTCACCCTCGCTATCAACGGCCAAGAAGCTCGCTTGCAGTTGGACACTGCTTCAGATATCACCGTGATATCGCAGAAACTTTGGCGACGGCTTGGACAGCCTCCGGTTCAGTCAACCAACCAGGCTGCCTACAGTGCTTGCGGTGGTGAACTTCAGCTTTCCGACAATTCCACTGTTGTGTTTCGTTCCGTGAAGTTACAGTGAATACCACCTGCTACGTCACACCATTGAATATCAACCTACTTGGTGCCGATTGGGTTGATCAACTGGGGTTGACTAAGATGTCAATCGCCTCTATTTGCGCACAGACACACCGTCTACCTCCGCCACCAAAGCAGTCTGCCGCAATCATGCAGTTAAAAAGATGTGTCCAGCAAAGCACTTCTGCAGTGAATCCACCAGGCCGTAGCATGCCTCCGGGTACCACCTCAGTGTTCCGTCCGCTTCAGTACTCTTCCATGTCAGAAGTCGACGCTCGAACTCAGCTGGGGGAGGGGACGCCCGTCAAGACTTCACAATGTTTGCTCATCAATCACAGAGCAAACCGCTCACTGGCCATTACAAGATCACATCCATGTCCTCCGGAACACGAGCATTCACTTCCGCGCAGATGGACAAAAAGAAGACGGAGACGCATGCACTTCGCTTCTTTCAAAAGGGGGAGATGTTGGGGATGTCAACATCCCCAGGAAACTGTGTAAGAAGTAACATTATTATTAATCTATAACGTGATTAATATCTGAACACTTTTACACGCTTCTCTTTCCCACGTGATGATGCCACCATTTCATCATCTCTTCCCCATTGGTCAATGTCGTTTGGATAATAGTTCCTCTCATTGGTTCATGTCACCATATTATTACCTCCTTCTCCCATTGGCCAATCTTGTTTCCATAATGGTCTTTCTCATTGGCCAATATTTGCGTACGACATTGCCTAGTCAACCTGGTATAAATACTCTTTGTATTTTCCATTGAATTGAATTCGTCCTGAGTGTCCAGTCTTCTTTCTTGCTATTCTGGGTGGGTTGCGGTCTTCACTGTTGTCTTGGTTGGGTTTCGAGTCTCATATCATCGCGTAGTCCGCGATTCGTTAGCTTCAGCTCAGAGCGCCTCTCAAGTTCCATTACTTTGACCACGCGGGTCATAACACTAAGTTAGAAAATTAAGACATTATTATACAAAATGAAAAGAATATTGGATAAGTGAAAACGAAGTGACAAATACCATAGTCTCTCGAGACTGACGGTCGCCAACCATTATTCTGTACACTTTTACCTTGACAAAGGTCTATAGTGACCTCACAAAGCAGATTCCAGTGAGTCGAGCGTTATGAACGCTGAATCATACAGTCTGTGATCCCAGTTATTATTGGACAGAATCCAACCAATGTTGCTTCCGCCAATCAGCTCACGTCGACGACCCTTATAAGCGGACCACGAAAGGTAGCAGACGCCCCCCCCTCCTCCCTGGATTTCTCTTCACGTTCAGCGCTGGACAGGAGACCGAATCCACGGCCCTTTTCGGGGCCGTACGCGATCGCGTACAAGCTTTTCATAATGAATGTTACGTCGGTTTCAAGCATCTTACAACCAAACTCTGTTTCGTGTGCATACTGATCCACGATCTATCTTGTAACCATTGCAGATCATTTCCTATGCTGACGTTCCATTTGTGCCCAGACTTGGTTGACGACACATTATGCGACTTCTTACGATTGTGTTTACTTTGTCCCAATTTTTTCGGCATATCAATCAAATGTGAGCACTTTGGACACATTCGCCGAGAGTGCTAGGAGTATATGTCATATTGTAGCGACGTTGCAAGAGCTACGGCCGGTTTAATGGTCATGACACTATTCGATATACTCAAGCAGCTCAAGACGTAATTGCCCATTGCCTTATATCAATAAAGATAATAATTTAACTTTATTCATCCTAAATGGGACCGATTTTCAGCCAGCTACATATCACCAATTGTTCTTCACCATGTTAGTCTTTCACTGTTCTTGATTTTGAATGCGCAACTTAGATTATCAAGGCCAATGAGAATAATTTTCGTGCAGTTAAAGCTTATTCAACCTTTTTCGTTCGTACTGATCAAAATTACATCTAATTGAGTTGACGATGAGCCAAGTTGAAAACCTAGTCGACCAAGGATGCCGAGCCAATAACTTTTCGATTAGTGAGCATACTTAAGAACCCAATCGTTAACCTCACCGACTGTGATGGACTTGGTGGCTGTAGAACACCGCCAAGCGAAAGGCACACTAACGAGAGACCGTACAAAACCCCGTTGATAGATCGAACATAAGCTGCTAAACCCCAGACAGGAGCTTTGAGGAGATGAACATTGGTTGAACAGGTTCTCGATGTTTTAGAGAGAGTCTGATCTCGGAGGCCTTTGAAAGTTCAAAGTCAAGACCCGCTCTTAACTGATTACATATAGGGTAGAGTTAGAATGAGCCGGGAAGCGGCTCATATCACTTGATGCTGTACCAAGCGTGAAGACCAAGCAGAGGGAGTGTGATCGAATGAACACAATCAGAAAAGGCATCTATCATACAACCCTAATGTATGGAGTGTGGCAACAGCAAAAGAGAAGTAGACGCAACCGAGGAAACTAAATAAATTAATATTGGAAATCGGATGAGGACAAGGTAGCTTATTGCTCACTCGACGTATATTTTACGATGTATTTTGTTCGCTTTTTAAATACTGCTTCGAAATATCTCAAACCAACAAATTCTTTAACAATGACTATTTTATACGATACGAGCTTGTTTTAAAGAATAGTGATCACAGTCAATGTGGGCGTTTACCGGCAGATCTACTGGCAACAAAGTTTCTTGGGTAGTGGAGCTCAATTTTGGAAACGGATCTTGAATAGCATAAGCGAGTTTCCCACTAATGCAGAATCAAGCACCGATTTCGATACAAGATGCAGCTTTTCCAAGAGAATTGAAGTCACGTCACATACGCAATATAGGGTCCTGAGACAGAAACGCATCAATTGATGTAATTCGGTCCCCAAAAGTATGAGTTTTTGAAAGAATAATTTATTCTGCAGTAATTTTTCTCGCCTGGGGATCAATTTAACCCGAGTTTCAACATTCAGTATCGTGCTAGAGTTTATTTTCACACGAACCTAAGAAATATTTAGTGCAGTCACGTGAAATCATGCGGAGGCGATAATGAAGTTAAGAATTGCAAGCATTCGACTTTTTGGATAGCATGTGATTAAAGTCACGTGGGGAACAGAGATTTAACTTTCTCTTGAACATCGTTCATTAAAATAATAGTTTATAGCAGTAATATTTATAAGTCGTATTAGGTGAACCTTGATCGAGTATACAAATTGCGTGCTCCTGAACATATCGAACAGAGTCTAATCCTCTACATCGATTATCGGAGCGTGTGTTCAATTATTTGGTTGCAAGACATTAGGTGTTAAGTATATTGAAGCGAAAAATCAATAATACGGATCGATTAGGTAGTGTCAATTGGTGCGCATAGATAGCTCGCATTGAACTGACTCATTGACGGTCAAGATATGCGACATTTCCTATGCCGTCAAAGGATAACAAACGATTTCAGACTAAACAAACGTTTATTTATCTTCTTCAAGGCCAGAAACGGAGTCAAGTGAATGGGTACGAATAGATGGACTGATACATTCCCTCATATAAACACAACTGGTGTAGCTTGTGACCGCTTATTAGAGCTCAGCGGAGCTTCAACCATAAACAATGGGAAAGACGGCAAAAGTCTACGTTTCTGACTTTACCTCCTGCGAAGCGATACAATAAATCAAAAATGAACAACTGTGATCTATGGTAGTTGGAAGAGGATCTTCAGGTTGTTAAACCAAAAAATTTCACCAGGAAGCACAGGCGTGCAGTCCTCAGGGAGTCGACGGTACTGAATTAGAGGCATGTCTGAAAGAGCTCATTTTCTGGTTTAGTATCAATTCAAACTGTTCGAAGCGATCTTATTGGAAAATAGAACGTGGTCTGTTCATTGTTCTTGAAATATTGTCGTATTTTTCCACTCGGCGGTAAAAGCATCGGTGGAAAACGTCGGATAAAGAGATCCGGAATTTTAAGAATAAAAGTTTGAGCAATCTCCTTTATATATCACGGAGGGGGTACAATTTAAATGAATTTATCCTTTCACAATTTAGTGATATATAAGTTTTGGTGAGCCAATACTTGTCATCGTTAAAAGGTAGAAACTACAACGGTTCGGTCATGAAAATCGTTACGATTTCATATCGAAACAATTCTCTGAGGAACAGTGAAGGGGTTCGAATGCAACGAAAACGAAGGAAAAGCACGTTTGATAACACAAACAACAAGACGGATGTATGTTCGACCTATGGCATGGAGAAGGATCATCGCTTGTTCGAACTCTATTTTCTCACATGGTTGATGAGGTTAAAAACACAACTAAAAAAGCCCTTAGGGTCACATATCAAAAAGCTTAAGGTTTGGTCAGTAAATGGTTTGCCATACTGATGAACATGTTTCTGTGACTGATTCCGTTATAACTCTGATTCAGGACATCGTGAGCAGTACGCATACATTATGCATATAAACAGGCACAGAATAAAACGTTCAGTTGTAATCTTTCTCCTTCTCAGCTCTTTATGTTTTTTATATATCTAGCTAGGCCCTTTCAAATTCAAATATAAATGGTATATATTTTATATAAGTGTATGAGCGTGACAAGTCTTACAGATATGAAAAAATAAAGTCATGGGAATGAAAAAGATTAGAACAAACTGAATGTTTTGTTCTGTGATTGTTTTATGCATTGTATATGTATGCCACTCATAACGTCTAAACAGTCTGCTTGCATTGTTAGCATGTACTGGCTATCGCAATGTCATTTACTGTTTGCCAAGGAAGCGCCACTTTTTGATTTAGCCTTTTGGTTCCTTTATTTTGATTGCTTATCCTTCCTAGGTATTGCATTTGAAGACACTTACGTTAAGCATCCGGTTGTTGGATAATTTATAAACCATTGGGGTTTTTATCAAATTTTTGTCGTTGCGCGTAGCCCGGTTTTGCGATCGAGATTAAATCGTAGATTCAATGTATATGTACATATATACTTAGAGATCAAGAGGTTTGTACTTGAAAAATAGGTCTTATGTAAAGATAATCAAGGTATAGATGTATAAATGAGTAGCAATGATCGTTTCTGCAAATGCGCTGTTCCATGATCCATTTGAGTGTGAGATACTGTTCGGTAGCCCACAATGAAGCTAGAGATTGTCTCACCGAGTCTTTGATCTAGAGATCTAAACCACAAGACAACGACTTGCTCAAAACAAACCATGGATGACCGACTTATATTTCCGATTGTGAGCAATTTTGTGAAATATATATATATATATATATATATATATATATATATATATATATATTCGCCGTCCTGTAAAAAAAGGCCTGACGCCATAAAAATCATGTACAGAAGAAGAACAATTAAAATGAAAAGACCAACAAAAATGGGGAAAATTGGGTACAAATTTTTATCAATGTTTTTTGTTTGTTTTTGTATATTTTATAGTTTTTATCAACACACCGATTTTTGTTTGAGGGGGTGGGGGCGAAGAGAGGATCAGTCACAAATATATACTGCCAAAGGATGCTACTATTATTCCTAGCTTCCATCAGCCTCAAGCGACTATGGCGTTTGTCACCCCGGTTGATCTAACTTAATTTTACTTTCCTTGACTTATATACTCACCTTGACTCATTTACTTTCCTTGACTTAAATTTGACTTTCAGAATAAAAATAGTATTTATTATTATTATTATTATTGCCATCTACATCGTTGAAATGACGCAGCGATTTGATTTCTACTTCCATTATCTTTCCTAAATTGACGGCGCGGTCTACAGTTTGGCCACACGTCAAGACACCAAGTTTTTGCTGAATCAAACGATGGGCATTTACCATGGGAAGATAGTGTGCGTATTTCGGGTCAAGGACAAATTGAAAATGGTGGTAAACCTTCTACTTTTTGCAATATTGGAATGCACGTAACTGGCTGAAAATTCATACCATTTTGGATAAATGAAACACTATTGTTACTCTTTCTTATAACTTGCACTATTATTTATTGACTGCATTGACGTTTATGACTGTACTAAATAAGCAATTTTTATACAGGTGCAAGTCAATTTGTGTTCTCCTGTACCCCTGCCTTTATGAGACTCCACCAGCTGTTTCAATGTTAATATATGTTACCACAACATGTATGTATAATGTGTGTGATTCACTTCCGCAACTAGCTCCAGTACTGTACATGTAAAGCGACCCAGGTTCAGATCCCGCTCAGGCATCTGCATCGACTGGGGCAACTGGTTAGTAGAACGCCGTTTGTCACTAAACAGTGAGCACATGTTTTAGCTCCAATGTGTTCATATGGCAGCCAGAATGAAAAATATTCAAGTGTTTTAACTACTATATATTAACTCTGTTGTGTATAGATGAAATTATTTGGCGGAGGATCGATGGAAAAATGCAAAAGAACGGTGAGGAGAAACGAGACTTCATAGTTTGATACAATGACTTTAGTATAAGCGGGCCCAAGGGTGGTGTGGTTCAGAAATGCGAGGTAGGTAGGTTCATATTGGGGTCTGGGTGTTTTCGACAGAATGTTGTCCTGATAATGTTTCTTACAGTACAAAATTTGGTCGCTTTGATTGTAGTTATTCAAGCTGAAAAGGAAAGAGTACAACCAGTGAATGAATATGAGTGATATATAATCATAATATGCGAGTGTCTACTCATGAGTAGGAAGTGTTTACAATTTACAGGAGTTTATTTCTGAAAAGTGACTTATAGTTTCGCGCTAGCTATCGTAGCAAGTCGCTTCATCCCAAAATAAATAATATATTTTGCGACTATATATATGAATACAAATTGCAAAAATTCCAGGCGGAATTGTGTCTACCAACAATGGTATATTCAAAAATACAAGGAGTATTAGCATAAAACAGTCTGTTATCCGTTCAGTTCTTGTGTTATGTTGGGTATGAGTTATGCATTCTAAGAATGCAGCAAACGACATTGATCAGCTATGGTTGTTTTTATGTTTTGAGTAAGGGCTAGCTTTAAACATAAGACCCGTGTATGTTATGACACCTCACGCGAATTGTTTTTTAATGGTCGTTGCACCAAACCATAATTTTTGCACAAATATTCTAAAACCAGTATTATTTTGATCGCGATTAGGAATCTATCACTTAATTTTGCGGGCAGGAAAGGTTGACTTATGTGTTCCAACTATTGCGGGCCAACCCCCAAACTGCTAACAAAAACTGTTATCTTTCACACACGACAAAATAACATGTGCTGTGTTTAGAACCGAAGAAGAGTAGCTAAACACACTAATTTTTTGTTCTGCAATGAGATCTGATGGGAACTTTTCAACAGCTATTTCGATTTCTTTTGATGTGGTTTTGATTCAGCTTGAAGGAAAATACAGGCTTCAGGTTAGTTAGTATAAAATGGAGCGACATAGTTTGGAGCAAAATAGGGGTCTTATTCTACAACAGCCATAAAGAATGAAATATAATTTCAGTCGGGAATATATAACCTTTGGTTGTAGTACGAAATGACCTGATAGCAGGTCCTCTGCCCGGATAGAAAAACTGGTAAGTTCGCCAAAGCAGCCGGATGTCAATGCGCCGTTTTGCATTTCTCTGGATTGCATCAGCGGGGTTGATGATGGAACGTTGCATGGTCTTTCCCGTTCCTAATTGATCAACAGTTGTACAGGCAAAAAACTAATAACTTATTTGACGAATATTAGGTAAAGACTTTTGTTTACCCCTACCCCCCAGTGCGTCGCGTATCCCACGTTACTTATTCGTGAACATTTTGTCTTTGGATCTCTGCTTATTTATGTGTTATCGTGGCTATTGATCCAATTTGTATCGCTATTTGTAATTGCAAGCACAGCGCGACTTTCATCAATCGGTGTTGCTCCGTATGTCATTACTAAATTCATTTCTCGCATGTACTTCCTGTGATTGCGTACTGTTCGCCAGTTGTCTTTCCTAGTTTACTTTCTAGAGATTTCGCTGTGCTTCGACGGATCGTGAAGATGCTGTCCAAACGCTGTCTCATGAAGCAGGATGAATTAATAAACATTTCAGTGAAGAGGCACTTCATGCTTGTGATCGTTTGGATGCGAATATCTTGAAAGACCCTACCTACCTCTCAATGATTACGTTGTCTCATTTGTAAACAAGCGAAGTATTAGACGTTCCAGTATTTCTGTTCGCAGGGACGACAAATGTTAAAAATTCGCTGTCGCCTTTTCTATCACGATATCTTTCCGAGCCGCAAAGAGCATTAGCTCTGTACAAAAAACAATCAAGTTGAATCTGTCATATACTGTTCGATTATTATTCATATTTTATACTACCTAATTTTGTCCCTTTTCTGGTTTTATGTAAAGGGCTTTTTCCGATTACTTCAATTATCCGGTGAGGAGGTTATGCACAATGAGAATTCGTTGTAAAATTACGATTAAAGTGTCAATAATAATAATAATAATAATAATAATAATAATAATAATAATAATAATAATAATAATAATAATAATAATAATATTATTATTATTATTATTCTGGGTAAACACTTATTATTTATTTATTTGAATTCATATCACTTGTTCAAAATTCATTCCAGTATGGCAACTAAGGCATGACTATTACTACTATTATTATTATTATTTTATCAAACCACTCTACTCCTGGACACCACAAATGAGAACGTAAATTTATTTTACACATTTTAAACAAGACATTGATTTCAATAACCTTAATCCATTGCTCTGTATGCGTATCGTCAAATAATTCAGTAAATGCGCCCAGTATGATTGCTTAATGGGATCTAACACGTCAATTATTTTTCCAATATGAAACAGGCAGATAGGCTATTTTTTGACGGTAGAAACAGTCATTTTCAGAGCCACACGAACTTTTGAAATGTCATTTCACATCAATCCACGCAACAATAAAGTCTGTTTTAGAATATAATTATGGAGTGTGCCGAATGATAAAAAGAACTTTTTTGAAATGCTATCACGTGGCCGAGAAGTCCTGTTAATGGTAGATCTTAGTCACCACAGCCCTTTTTCCCAACTTCTTGGTCAACGACACTTTCAGCAGACCGAACATACCCAAGTTTGTACAAGCTTTAATACTGCAGGTCCAGATGATTGGTTCCCTGTGCAGCACCTGTCTATTGTTGCTTGGTGAATCGTTACGATGGGGGTATCGTGGTTTTTCACCGGTGGCAGTGATGGTCAGCCATTGATCAGGGATACAAGGTCGATATGATGTCAAAGTGTGGTATGCACTTTATGGACGGTCGTCGTTTGACTTACCTATTATTTGTATGAATCGTGAATTTTACTCGCCTTTAGATACCTAGCGCCACGCAACTATTTGTCACGCATCGTCATCTGCTCCAATCGTAATTATCTGGGAGTACGAATCAACATAACTGCAGTGAAAACATCAGCTTATCTATTCGGAGCCGTTGTTAAGTACGCTGCAGGATTTGTATCAGGACTAATGTCATATATCACTAGAATTATGAAGGGATTTGCGCTCTCTTCATGATATATCGAGTATTGTTCCCAGGCAATTATGCTCTTGTGGCTTCGCTGTTATTGATGACAACGTCCATGTTTAACAGCGATAAATAAGAACGGAAACCATTGGAAAGCTGGGCAGTTTATATTTCGTTGTGGATTTTATTTTCGTGTTCCAAATTCCCTCTAAGGCTCGATCGAGAAGTCTTTCATGTGGTTATCAAACCGTTTGTACTATAGTGAGTGTAATGCAAGCTCCCTAGAAATGGGCGAACGGTGTCGTCTACCCTGATAATTATTTTGTGAAGTTCTTTCATACAGCTTTTATTTTGAGAGAATAATTCAAGAAATTGTGATGTCTTCACCGATATGATATTTCAGTAGATCAGAAACGCTATATAGCGATATTTTAGGCTTCTGGCTTGGTAGTTACGATACATTTGTTTCTTATTAACGGAAGGTAAATCCCTAAATTTCGTCTTTAGATGATGGGAACTATCGACATTCACGTGCAACCCTTTAATGGCCGCTTGAACATTATAACTAACGCAGATTTTCTATGCTCGCATGTTGTGTGGAATAACCTACTGGAATATATTGCATGTGCTTCAAATGGACATGCATTCAAACAGCATTTACAGACGCACATGAGAAGCACGTCAAATCTACAGAGTGTATTGTGAACCACGCATATGTTACTGCCTTAATACTCTATACTGCCTGTTGTAAATACACATCGTTCTATGTTTCTTGTGAAGTTAATCGCTTTTTATACCAATGAATTATGAATAATGAATTATACGCTAAGGCGATAATGGATAACAGTTCAAAATCATTCGTAAATCGCAGAAATATCACGAGAGCCTAAACTACACTGCTCCATTGAGACTCCTCTGACACATGTATTACGATTGTAAACAATGCGAGGAATTAAGTATTTGGCAAGCAAAACGAGTTGAAACGAATGAAACGCTTAAGGAACTAGAACCGAATTGTTGGGTCTTGAGGGGAATACACATATTTTCAAATTGGAGTTGCTTACATGTTTATTAAAAGATTATGACCATTGCTGAGCTACTCAAACAAAATTATAATGAATGAAAGGCTCACTTGAGTGCCATGTCGCAGACGGAACAGCGGAAGCACATCTTGTGCCAGATTTTCTTTCCCGCCTCCATCCGTTCATTCGCATAAACCGATTTTCCACAACGAACACATTTCTCAGTTTGGGGCTGTAAACAAGAAAAGCATTCACACGGTTGAGTTTGCATGTTGTTTTGCAATGTATTCAACAAAAAAGAAAAAAGAGATTATCAAAATCAGATACAGGGCATTTTAAGTTGATCGTGGTGGACTCCCATAAACCCTGACAAATCCAGCTTTATGGCTTTGGGGTACTGAAGTATAAGCAATGAACATCGCAGTGGTGTCATGCTTCAAGGATATCGGTGTTATAGTGCGTGAAGACCCGACCGCACTAATAAAGCAAGTGCAGTCTTTTTAGAAAAAAACTTTTGTCATCATGGTCTGCCTGAGTTTCGTCCCGGGTGAATTACGGAAATTCAGTTTCTTACTTTTTCAAAAGATGAAGTAACTCGTACGTTCAAAGATTCGGAACTCGAATGAACCCGAAATATTGAAACCTATCAAACAAAGAGTGATATGGGGACCACATCTTCATTTGCCATGGAACAACAGAGAACATTGGGCGGCTTGATTTTCCTATTGAAAATCCTAGTTCCCCGAAGTATACAGGGTCTGCAGGACGTTGTAACCTGCGCCACAGGTGGATCGAACGAGTAGGCACAACTAAAAGTTGCTAATCAAGCACTAAGACGGTCTCCAGCACGTCTCCCGATTGTCGGTAGAGCACTGACTCCATGAAAAGCCCTCTGAACATTGTTTGGTAATGTGACTTTGGTGCTACTACACAAATTCGAATGACCCAGGAAATAGTCTATTGATAATCTGAAAGAAATACGTACGGAGATCAGCACTGCCCCTTTGCCAGTGGTTAACGACGACCAAGGACTGCCTAGCTGGACCGAACATAAGAGGAGCTCATGACACTGAAATAAATATATTCGATTTAACTGTTGAATTATTGCCATTTGAATTAGGAACAAGTTTAGGTGCAAATACATCCGGTATTTCGTCGTCAGCTCAAATACAATACATAGTTTTTTTACACACGCTCTGCTCACAAAATTGACTCACGCAAGCGCTACAATTGCCCTGGAGTGGTGAACCGGGTCGGCCGCATGTAATCGATCGATCGTTCGATTGATCGGCCATGTAAGACACGTCATCGAGCCTTTGGACGACAAATTTTGATTACTTGACTTTAATTTGTCTGTGTGTTGACTCCAATTTTTTGATAAACTGGTTTCATATTGTCTGTGAAAAAACTATGTATACACTGTGTATTGTATTTGAGCTGACGAAGAAATACCGAATGCGTTTGCACCTGAACTTGTTTTTTCAATAGTCGATTTATCTGGATATAGTTCCATCATATATATGTCCTGTAAAAACAGACCTGGCACCAAGCACATAAAATATAAGGGTAAGAAACGCAAACAGGATGAAATAGGTCAGAGTGTGGGGAAAAACATTTTTGAACGTTTTGTCGGTTTCATGTATTTCTATTATTTTAATGCGCATCACTTTCTTTGGGTGGTAAGAACAGCTACTGAATTTTGCTCTGTACCTGGGTGGTTCAAGTCATTGAGTTTTTCGTTCGGATGATAGTCGAAAGGATCCACCTGAGCTAGATTACCCATCAATTTCTTTATGCTCCGAGAAAACGATGTCGAACCTTATTACTACCCCCATGGTGTTTCCAATGATCGCAAGCAAAGCTTCAGAGACAGCGGTTTTCGAACTTAGAGATTCGGCAACTAACTTCCCTGTGAAGAGACCGAGTTTCACAGTCATAGAGCGACACAACAGGTATGGCTATGCGGTAGACTCTATCTTTCAGTAACATAGTGATGTCACGTCTACAGCGAAGATGCTTCAGATTAACAAACGCCAGTCGATGACAGGCCTAGAGCCAAATAATTGTTTGAGTTGTTCGTGGGCGTTACTATCCGTTTACCCAAACCGAAGTAAGTGCCGGAGTGGAAGTGCAAGTATAAACCCTTGGTTGTTTCACTGAGTACCCTAAGTATATACTAAATATCCAATAGCGTGATCCATACAATCCGAAGTGCATGCCAATGTTGTGGTGAGTAATTCTAACGGTGATAAGTTTGGTGTGAACCCGGACGCCAGTAGTATACGGATCGTTCCTTTCTTATTTGGAACACTTCAATGTTTGGTTGAGATCGATGATTTAACATCTCTTTGTTTCTTAAAAAGAACCAAAACACCCACTATCATATACCGCTGTAGACCTGCAGTAGCTGCTATTTTGTCGAACTCGGTCACCGGCTGTACACAGAGTTACAGGTCCAGTCATATCATTTACGTAATCACATAACTAGCCAACATCCCAATGGTACGATCTGATCAATACTCAGATTCGCGCATATTCTACTGGTGTAATGGACGCTCCATGCTTTGAAATGCTGTGGTACACTCCACTGCATTTCAGTCAACTGTGGTATGGCATTCGATGGTACCAATTGATGAAATGCATCTGATCGGATGAAGAGCAAATGCAAGGAACAACATGTCAGCAAAAGCTTGTCGCGCAATTTGAACGTTCACGATGGCAAGCAATGCACAATGCAGAGAGAAGAAAAACCTGATGATCAGTTAGATCATGCGGACATACTGTTACCAGATAGACGTATCGCATTGAGGTCGGACTTAGTCAGTGCCTTCAAGCAATATGCTAATGTTATCCCTAAAGAATTTTTGATTACACGAAAGCACATTGAAGCACTGATAGATCTCAAAAATGACCCCAACATACTCCTGCAGAGACCAGATAAAGGTTCTGGTATTGTTGTGTTACATAGGAGTGAGTACACTACGCAAATGCTAGCTATTCTATCTGATGCTACCAGGTTCAAGAAACTAGACTCCGCTCGCCCAAATTTTGGTGCAATTGAATCTGAGATTTGTGCGTTAATCAAAGAGATCCAGCAGGCTGGATTGATAAACGATACGTTAGCACGACAGCTGAAACCCAAAGGGTCAATCTTACCACGGCTATACGAACTACCCAAGGTTCATAAGCTGGACTTAACGTGCAGCAACCGCGTTCCGATCCCCTTTCGTCCAGTGTTATCAATGATCAATTCACCTTATCACGCACTGGCAAAATGGTTATCCTCAGTATTGACTCCTATTCGAAACACATTATGTCGTTACGCAATGAAGGATACATTTGATTTTGTTCAACGAGTTTGTGATTTGGATATATCCAGTTGATGTAAGTATTCAATGGATGTATCTTCTTTGTTCACCAACGTCCCATTAATTGAGACGGTTGATTACCTCGTTGACAAAATCCGTTCGAGTCAAACTCCATTTGCCATTCCAGTGGAGCTATTAAAAAAGATTAATTCTGAAATGTACGTTGAATATTCCTTTCTTTTTGATGGTGATGTTTATTTGCAACACGATGGTGTAGCCATAGGATCTCCCCTTGGTCCATTATTAGCCGACGTTTTATGGCTAAAATGGAAGAAACAGGGTTGAGAGAGTTGCTTGATGAATTCCAACTCTATGTTCGATACATTGATGACACTTTCGTCATTAGCAAGAGGAAGATCAGCAAAAGACAGCTACTTACATCCCATAATAAATGTCACCCAGCCTTGAAGCTCACAGTTGAAGAGGAAGAAAACAACTGTTTACCTTTCTTGAACGTTAAGGTTATGCGGAATGTTGATGGTTCTATTAGCGCTAGAATTCATTATAAATCAACTTGGACGGGGCAATACACAAATTTTCACAGTTTTGTCCCAACAGCAGCCAAGAGAAACGTTAGAAACATCTTTGATCGTATACATAGATTGTCAAGTCCGACTTTCCAGAACGAAAACAGAGTGATTCTCAAAGAAGCCCTGCTTAATAATGGGTATCCAAAGGCTTTCATTGATGAGTACAGCAAAGTTCGGGAAGTTCAATCTCCTAATGATGGGGCCAAAATGGTCTACCTTCGAATTCGAATTAAAGGAGATGCAGCCGTTGAATTATTCCGGCGAACACTATCCCGATCAATTCAGCGGAATTGCTCAAACGTTCGTTTAAGATTGGTCTTGACTTCTCGCACACTGATTCCTACTCAATCTAAGGATCGCCTCTCTGTATTCGCCACACCTAATGTGATTTATTCTTTTAGATGTAGTACTTGCAATGCGCAGTATATTGGTCGCACAGAAAGACGTCTTGAAGAGAGAGTAAAGGGACATCTGCCCAAAATGGTTTCTTTCAGCGGATAAAACCCCAAGAAGTAGTGTGAATTCTCACATACTTGACACGGAGCATCCATGCTGCAAATAAACTTCAAATCAAATGGTGAACAAGGTGAGAGATAGACGTTTATTGAGATTTCTTGAAGCTGTAGCTATTAGGGTTTACACACCCTGCCTTAACGTACAAAAAGAGTTGGATTATCATTTGAAACTTCCATAGACCTGATGCTTATGAGCATCACTATCTTTATTTTTATTGTTATTTTACCTTTATACTTCATTCTGAGTCTACAACACTATTAAGTTTTGACGTTTCTTACAAATTCTTATGTGTCTTCCTTACTTTGCTAATCATTTGAATTTCAATCAATAATTCCAATCGACATTTCACGTGAACTAACACTTATTCATTTGAATGTTGTTCAAACAGAATGAACCTTGAAAACGACTGTTCGAAATAGATATATCTATCGGTTCATCAAGCCTTTTGCATTTATCAATGATTATTTATGGGCATACCCATGAGGAAGCAAAAGGTGAAAAGCAATAGCAAGAGGCGTCTGAAATGCACATACAAAACTGAGTTCATTTCAAAGCTCCTGTTTATAAATCAAATGTGTGCTTTGTTTTACTTCTCACTTATTTGTACTCATGTTTTGGTTTTAAGCGATCATTTTTTATAATTCGTACCCTTTAACTCTTTCCAAGGTACCCAAGTATTTATCATAATCTCATGTCGGCGAAAAGGTATCTGACATTCACCGTTGATCTTTGCTCGTTGACGTTGACCGAAAAACCCCAATCATTGGCAATTGCCCGTTGAATTAGAACTTCTCTAGTACTGGTGGATCGCGTTTGTTTCGACTTTCGCGACTTAGAAACTAGAGTTCAATATCCAGATTACCAGATTAAATTTAAGATTCTCACAGATAAGCAACGGAAACCGTCTATAAAACAGTTGGATGTAGGCCTGCAGATACCGAACAACGAATCTTCCAACATCCGACGACATTGAACCCCCAGCCTCGTGAGACCAAACTCTGGTTCTTTATATTATTATTATTATTATTATTATTATTATTATTATTATTATTATTATATTATTATATATCATATATATTATATTATTATATTATTATATTATTATTATATTATTATGTTTCTTGTCTCTATTTTCTATCTGTAATAACGGAAGATCACATTTTGTAAAACCAGTTTCGGTATCTCCTTACAACAATCTAGAAAGCACAATACTCAATTTATAGGTTCGGGCCACACCCATGTCACACATAGTGAAAGATAGAAGCCAAAATGTAGATCAATAATCGATTGTAATGGTTCGCTGAACTTAATTTCTTACCGATGTATGCTCGATCATTTTTCGCATTTAAACCCTTGATCCAGACATGAGGATGTTTGTATGCTGCGATTGCTCACAATCTCGGTATAACCATGTTTCCGTAGGACAATCCGCTCGCTGACTTGACAAATGAGCTTAATCACAATTGATTGGCTTATGGTTTGTAAGCTTGTTTGCACTCAATCAATGATTTATGGCCATAATATTGAAACCAGTTTATTATAATTTCAACCTCCACTGACCCGAACACTTCGAACATGCTGTAGAGATACCACCCACGATCATTTGCCACGCGTTTAGTGTAGACGATCGTTATTCGTAATATTTCCAAGGATATTCACTACCCGCATGTCCTGTGGTGCTTCAGGTTATCAGGTTGGAACCCAATAATTCTAAGAAATAATTAATCTACTGTCTTTTACTTTTATACCTTGAGGTTCCTGAAGACTTTGGATAAGCTGCATAAGAACGATCATTTTTCTTAAATTTTTGTAGACGACCGCTATTCTTTATATATCCAGGGATACACTCTACCCGCGCATCTTTTAGTGATTCACGTGAACCGGGTTGGAATCCCTGTTATAGCTATGAATTAATGTGTGTTATCCCTAACCATGTCTAACCCGAACCCCTCGAATGTGCTGTAGAGATATCGCCATTGATCGTAATGCCACACACTTTAGTGCACATGATCGCTATTTCCAAGGATATTCTCTACCCGCATGTCCTCTGCTGATTCATGTTATGGAGTATGGGGATTCTTTTTTTCTAAGTACTACCTTAATTTATGTATTGTTCATAAGCCATGAAAAACTCGAGCGCTTTATAGATGCTGTAGAAATATCACTAATGGTTAAGCCGCACATGTTGTGCAGACGGTCACTATTTCGTGGACACGACAGGATGGGGTGATTCAAGCCAACAGGTTAAACATCAATTCAATTTGGAATACGTCCTTATGTCTGTCGGTTCACTGTGCCTAATCGTGCTGGTGTAACGTAGCTTTCGAAGCTTCCGGCAGCCCTATCCATTCAATAAGATTTAGGGTCGTTCTCGACTGAGCTATTTCTATCGTCTCAGACATTATTTGCTCTTTCACGGACCGGAAGCACCAATGGACAACGCGCACTCATGTAAAGTCAACGTTATGTCCTGCTCTTTTTCTACGATGACGAAGGTGTCATCTACGTATCACCACCAGATATTCGGAGGCTTACTGTAGTTTCGGAAGGAAACTCGTTCAAAGTTCTCCATATAAATGTCTGCCACTACTAGGGATATTTGAGATCCCATAGACAATCCTTCCTGCTGCACGTACGGAAAAGTGAAAGTGAAGATCTTTGAGAATATGCAAAGGACGATCCCTTCGATCATTACATCCATCGTTAAATTTGTCCTACTGCCTAGCAAACTATCTCCTTCCAATAGTCTGTGTGTTATCCTCAGGGTTGCCTTTGTCGGGATGCAAGTATAAAGAGCTTTTATGTCAAAGCTCTCCATTGTATCCTCAGCTTTTATCCTTACATGTTTGATTCTTTCCGTGAAGTCGAACGCACTCTTCAGGTAGCTTGAAATCCGATTCGTAAGGGGTCGCAAAAGTCTGGCCAGGTATTTCGCTAAGTTATGTGTTGGCGAATTGATCCCGTCTGTGGTAGGTCTTAGCGGAACGTTCGGCTTATGTAGTTTTGCTGACCTATGAAATCTAGGCGGAATATTAGTCTTAGGGGCTATGTGGTACCAAGTTAATCCACCTATGGCCATTTTGACTTTTTGAAGTACGCGGAAACCTTTTCCTTATTTTTGTTCATGAGCGATTCCATTGAATTATGTTCTATTTGTTCGTATGTCCCATTAATAAGGTGCTCATGTGCCTTCTTTTGATAATCCTCTGTATCGAGTACCACCATCGTATTACCCTTATATGCCTTTGTGACTAATATATTGTCATCCCACCTAGCGTTCGTAAAGCCTCGTTTTCGACCCTTGTGAGAGTGATTTTCCCCAGTGGCTGAATTTTTAAAACCCTTGCTAATTCGGATTGTAAGGGCAGCGCGTGTAGCGTCGGTTCGATACGTGGAACTAGCTGTTCTCGTGAGGTTTGGGCGAGTTCTGATTGCCCTACTCCGAATCGAACAGCCTCACGGGAGTGTTTTGGGGAAGCATCTCCGCGTTTGCATAGAAAACTAAAGAAATCTGGAACGAAAAGGTCAAGCGACATCAACGCGTTAAGTTCGATCTACAAATGGCTTCTCAATGTACTAGAAATTTAGTTGATATACCCATTAAGAATAGTCCTATTATTAATGCATTTAAGTCGGTGGTCAATCTTGTTGGATTTGCCAAAATTCTCTAGCAAGTCCAATTGTTAGATTTGCCATGGCACTCTAATATGCCCAAGAGATAATTGTTAACACTTTGCACAGCAAACTTTCTTAACCAATATGAGTGTCGTTCATGTATGATGTAACGCTATGACGTGAACCTTAATTGCCTTAATTATTTTTGTACCCAATGTATAAAATAACATGCACTTGTAACTTTGATGACTTGTCTATAGACTCCGGTCTGACCAGTGTCAACTTGTCTATACACATCTATTTGTCTCTCACGGTTTTCTGATTTAATCGTAGTCAGGGCGGGTTCGAATCAACATAATTGTGGTGAATCTCTCAACTTCCTAACCCCTGCATCCCACTACCATCTCTCCAAAAGACGACTAATCACATCTGAGTACAGTGTGTTAGACAAAGACCTAAATTTCTGTGCACCTAAACAAAAATTAACTATAGAAGAGCTAGTTCCACGTATCGAACCGACGCTACATGCGCTGCCCTTACAGGAAACGCTCGTTACGAATTAGTAAGGGTTTTAAAAATTCAACCACTGGGGAAAATCACTCTCACAAGGGTCGAAAACGAGGCTTTACGAACGCTAGGTGGGATGACAATATATTAGTCACAAAGGCATATGAGGGTAATACGATGGTGGTACTAGATACAGAGGATTATCAAAGGAAGGCACATGAGCACCTTATTAATGTGACATACGAACAAATGAGGCATAATTCAATGAAGTCGCTTATGAACAAAAATAAGGAAAAGGTTTCCGCGTACTTCAAAAAGTTAAAAGCGCCATAGGTAGGTCATAATAGTAAAAGAACATGTTTACACTTTTTGTGAATACATAAATAGGATTAGCCCTAAAGTACAATTCACCATGGAACTAAAATCGGATATAGACTGGTTTCGCTTCTTGGATTGCTTGGTCCACAGAACGGAGAATGGTAACCTCAAAACTACGGAAACGAATACACCTCTAGCCGTCGCTGCTTTTCGACGACCCCGACAAGTTTATTGCTATCAGATGACCCATTTCGTGCATTCATTCAAGAAAAGGTTCACACATCGTGGGTGGTACTCATTGGGAGAAGATTAATTTATAGCAAAGGATATGCACGTTTCTTAGTGTTCTTTTTGCGTTCGCTGTGGTAGGTGTTAATTCTTTACATCCGTAAGGAGGCCGATTTCAAAGATACGACCTTGAAAAAGAACATCGCCACACAAACATGAAATTGACAATAAATAAACAACGACTGATAGTCAATAATAGAAAACGGCCACGTTTACCCAAAGCGCAGGGGTGCCAATAATGTGCGCTACAAGCTACACGCGTTATTCGAATCTAAGTGAGAAAATAACGTCCTTTCTCTCCCACGGCATTATAAAAATGTTTAAAAAAGAACTTGCGGTTTCCTTCTGCCAACAACATTGATTAAAAACGAACGAAGTGCTATGGTTGTGTGGATCGGATATGAAACTGCAAAAAGTCGGCCAACTGCTTGGATGGTGTAATAAATGCAATACTAGCCGTTCTATTAGAACAGGGACTATCTTTGAACGCTCAAAGCTGAGGGTGGATGTAATACTGGGATTAAATTTTTTAATAGACGCCGTGGGAACGAAAGGACGTCATTTTCTCACTTAGATTCGACTAACGCATATAGCGTGTAGCGTACGATTTTACCCGCGAAATATGAATAATAAAACATTATTGGCAACCCTGTGCTTCCGGTAAACGTCGCCGAAGAATGTCAGCATAGAAAGCAATCAGGTGCATTAATAATTGGACTTGGGATGTTAAATAGGCAACAAAATGCAAAGTGATCATGACAACTTAAGGACGTATTTTTGAGACAGTATGTTTACTGTCTAAGTACACATCTGATCAATAGCCTAATCAGTTACGAACCGATGGTTTAAAAAATGTACGTTGTTTATACGTCTCATCGACTTGACTTACCGCAGTGAAAGGCATAGCGGAGCGATTGAATACCACACGAAATCCGGCCTAGACATGTCTGTCAGCCGCTTAAATATGATTTTCAGTCCAGGCGATGCTCCAATTGGTTCATCTTACAGTCAAGGTCATTTGCGCCGCTGTCTCTCTGTCGACCACCGCTGAGCGTCGCCCCATGGGGGCGACCATCGCTCACGCGGGGAAAACTTAACTAAAATGAAGCGCAGTAATGTATGCCTAATATGTTTCTATAAGCGTGTTGCCTGGCATTACCTGTCTATCCATTGTATCCCGTGGGATGCTTACCTACCAAAGTATGAATTTCGGATAGTTGGAAAGACCACTAGGTGTGGTACATGTTTGCGACGCTCTAAACTATAGCGTTATTTTCACCGCACGCAACCTGACCTGTTGTTTTATTCTGTTTCCCTGAAACTAAGATCGACTTGTGAAATAACATCTGAGGTGATTTTTTCAGGAAGAGTTCAGTAAAGACCTCCTTTAGAATAAGCGCCAATTGAAAAGGACTAAAGAAATGAAGATGTTTTTCATGTTCATTCAAAATGTTTTTTTGCAGTGTGGCGCAGCTTATTGTTTTCAAACTTGTACTTCGACGTCACAAGAATCGTAGAATTAAAAATGCGCAAAAAACAAGAACAATAAGGAGCGCCAGTATCATTCCTAAGGTCGTAAATCTGCAGCCTTGTGACTGTAACTGCTACCTCTGCCACGGTCTAATAGGCCAGGAACTAAATACGCTGCAATCTGCTTTTGTAAAGTTTACGTTAACTGAAGGACTGAAGGATAGGATACCAGTCATCGATTAGTCGATGGTGAAATATTCGTTTTGTTGCTATTATTTATCAGAATGTATTGGCCACATGCATTGGTGTCTAGCATAGAGGATCAGAACACGTCAACCGGCCTAGATTGAAACCAGTGTAAACAAATGTATCACCAATCACATGGGACTAAATGCACTTCCAGCTGATCACTGAACATCTGTGCTAGAAGCATTTGTGTGAGCTAGAGAGTTCCAAATATAGGGATGAAAAACATCCGCCTCAAAATTTAGGTCAATCGCCTGAGCTATTGCCGTCGATTACACTCGGAAAAAACTAACAAACGCTTTAAATGCCCTGGATGACGTCGATTGCGTGCAGCAGGTCGATTGATGACACAAGTAGCAATTACGCGGCAGCTGGTTACTATGTACATTAGCTTGTCCGCAAAAACGTAAATAAATCTCGAAACTGTTGGGAAAATTCTCATTGAATCTCATTAGAAAACAAAAAATCAGAAATATAACAGTTCCAAACATAGCACAGGTGACGACAAAAATGGAATATTCAACGAATAGAACTGAAAAAGAGTAACTGAGTACACTTGTGTACTTCATTGTTTGCTGTTTTTTGACATATATATATATATATATATGCATAAATGATGTTACTTGCATCTAACGGTATTAGGATTCTCGGGCAAGTATTTCAGAAAACGTTTACTGGAACACGTGGAGGCATGTGGTTCACGTTCTATCCTCAGTAAGATACTCCAATAAGAAAATTTCGCAACGTTCAGCGTGCCGCCATAGCTCGAGTGGTTAGAGAGCCGGCGGACATGGGCGGAATGCAAATTCGATCCTCGGTTGGATTGATGCGCCCCGCTGATGATGTCCAATAAGAATGAAACGCATGGGTCTAAGTGTGAACGTTTTCAGAAATACTTCGCGGAGGATCTTACTAACGGTAGATGCGAGTAGCATCATTTATTTAAATATATAAATCCTCATACTCCCCTTACATATATATATATACATAAACACTGTGTAGTATTTGAGCCCATATATAAATACCGAATGCCATTGCACCTTGACCTGATGATTCCCAATTGAAACCGTCTACATAAGGCCGGACTACGGTATGACATGCTTACATACGCTGTCAATTGGTGCAAACTTACAATGAATGAACATAAACCTATTTAAGCTCGAATTAAATTGGAAAAAAAGTTGGGGCCAAATTGCAGTGTCATGTGTGAGCGACCTTCAAGTAAGGTGACCTCGAGCACACTAATGGATCACAATAATTATGATTATCGGGAAAAAATTGACAGACGGTATGGCCTTCAATTCGGCGAGACGTCAAAAACAAACGAAGTAATGTGTAATGTTGATACTGATAATGAAAATGAATGGAGAGATTTTAACTGGAGAAAAACGAACAATAAGTTTAAAAATGCTTGTGACCGATGTCCAGTTGACCTTGAGATAGCAGCTCGCCAATGAACTATCAGTATATAAATCGAAGAAAGTAAAACTGAATAATATCAACGGCGGTGACAAACATCATAGTCTCTCGAGACTGATGGAAACGAACACGGCATATGCCTCTACCGTCACGGACGACGATGCAGTAAACAAAATACGGGTTAAAATGGTAAGAATAATTCCCAACTTATTGTTTATATACGAAAAATAAAGCAGGGTAAACAAATTGCAAACAAAGAAATGAAATAACTGGGAAATGTAGGTATATTGTGAAATATTCAATTAAAAAAATTGAAAATAATTTGATTAGCAAAGGTAATAGTCTCTCAATGCTGACGAAGGCTAATGCGATATGACATTCTCGCTAAAAATCATGTTGATTTCCTTCTCATGACTGTTGGTGTTAGAAAGAGGTGTTCTTCATCACAAATTCAATTCAGTTTATTAAAAATGAGAACAATCTATAAATCTCTAAGAGAGCACCATACATATGGATCTATCTTTGAAAGACCAATGTGTAGATGTCACTTGTTGACTGAGAGAGAGCAGGATTGCTCTGGCCCTACTGATCGCCTGCTAAGCAGCTACCGCATATTGACTGGTAACAAGAACAAGAAAGTCGAAAGTAATGCTGAATAGCAATAGAACCACGGATGCCCATATCACATTTAACAGTCAACCATTGAAGGAGGTAGTGTGCTTTGAATAGATTGGAGTGAAATTCGTAAAAGACAGTGCAACTACTGAGTAGGTGCAGTGTTAGCAGAGTTTGACTGGGGGGACTTGCGAAACGCGTGGGTGTATTCACAACAAAGAACAAGCTGTTCAGGAATTGGAGATAAAAACCACCACTAAATCAATAAGCTATATTGCGCCTGGTTTGAACAGAGTTCACGTCCAGTTGAATGACACAGTTTAAGGTTCAGTACCGAAGCCTGAATCACAGGATAAACAAGCAGATAACGATTCATCAGCAACTCAAGACGAGAATCGATCAATTAGAAACGTGTTAATAGCTAAAATCACATCTAAACAAAACGAAACGAGTAGTCCATGTATGAGAATGAAAAAAAAATCAAGGAAAAAGTATTACCATGCTTACGGCAACTTGAGATGGTAATCAGAGTTTCACTGGACAATAAGTAAAGTTTAAGTAATCTGGTAATCCCAGCCTTAATAAGTTTGGGACTTCCTCGATGATGAGTGCATGTTCAATTTCTTAAAAATGGGTATAATGTTAAAAAGATTTATGAATCGCTAAGGATTTCTTTATGCATGTGAAATGTGGACTCTGTTGTCAGATAAACCAAAGAAAATTCAAGCGTTCAAAAATAAGCACCTAAAATAACTACTTGGTATAAACTGAAGAGCTAATAATAGCTGATATTAGCATTGATGAACTAATTCATGCCACTGTCAAACGGCGCAAATCACAATGATCACATGACTCGTTACGATCTTTTATCGAATACTATGATTTGAGTTACCGTGGAGTTGGGACTAAAACGAGCAAGACAAAGAAATCATTGGATGGACAACTTTAAGGAACTGACAAATACAAATTTGCTCGACTAGCTATGAAACAACGATGTTTGAGAAACTTGGCGAAGGATAATCGATTCTTCGAACTCTGTCGATGAAATCGAGTGATTGGAACAAGAAGACGCCGCAAAAAAGCGTTTGAACAAACTTCAGTGAAAAAGTTTAGACCAAGAAATTTTTGCGCCGACCGAGGGATTGCAAATGGCTTGACGGCAGCTGATCTGGTGGATAGAGGTTATCTGGCCTCAACTACAAATGTATGTTCACGAAGACTAGTGTGACTGAAAGTTCCTTCGTATCGATGCGGCCAGCAATTCAGCGAGATGTCAAACACCATCTCAGCAGCATGTAAGTTGGATACGGGCGATAAAGGCGCAGGTGTGTTCAACTGGAGTAATTACATGGCCATGGCAACAGCTCATTTGTGGCGTGACAGTGGATATCAACATGATGGATGAAAATTTTTTTGTAATATTGGAACATATGTAACTTGCTGAAAATTCATCCCATTTGGGATAAATGAAGCAATATTATTATTATTATTATTATTATTATTATTATTATTATTATTATTATTATTATTATTATTATTATTATATTATTATTATTATTATTATTATTATTATTATTATTATTATTATTATTATTATTATTATTATTATTATTATTATTATTATTATTATTATTATTATTATTATTATTATTATTATTATTATTATTATTATTATTATTATTATTATTATTATTATTATTATTATTATTATTATTATTATTATTATTATTATTATTATTATTATTATTATTATTATTATTATTATTATTATTATTATTATTATTATTATTATTATTATTATTATTATTATTATTATTATTATTATTATTATATAGCCCGGTCCCGTTTGCAGATTTCCTCGTAACGCAAGTTTGGTTTTCCGACTGATATAGAGCCACTGGCAAGTTCACCATAAACATGGCCTTCGGAATGCGGCTTTCATCCATTCGTGTTACATGTCCAATCCACCAAATACGTCAGTGAGCCAAGAGAACGAACATACTTTGGAGTCAGGCTCGTTGCAGGACGGCGTTGTTAGAGATGTGATCTCGCAATTTTGTGCAGTATTCTCCGAAGATTTTGCAATTAGAGAACGTTCAGCTTGCGCTGGTGTGAGTACAACGTCCATGCTTCGCTGCCGTAGAGCAGAGTGCTCAACACGCAAGATCGGTAAACCTGAATTTTTTTATGATAGCATTGGCTTATTCCAGACACGACATTATTGTTGCTGCTTTACCAATACGCTTGCTTATTTCGGAATCTAAGGAGAGTTTACTAGAGCTAGCGGATCCCAGATAGGGGAATTCATTTACTACCTCTAGTGTACGACCTTCAATCGAAATTTCTGGCGCACTATTATCTCATTGTGAAAACAAAGCCTCCTGGCAACCATTGGCGTATTTTTATTATTCTACCAAAGTTTCGGTCTGCTACTGCAAGTCCTTTGTCAAGGTCTTGAGGTTTCGGGTTTTTTCATGGTTTAATAAGAACGCATAGGCTAAGTTGGACGTAAAATTCAATATATTCCAAATCTAGAAATCTGAATCTACCCAAGACGTGTGGGTGGAGAATATCCATGCACATCTAATGGATAGCGATCGTCCACACAAAATGTGTGACTTAATGAGCGTTGGTCAAAGCTCTACAGCATTGTCAAGGGTCCTGGCTTCTCATAGATATAAGGCATAGTTAAGATAATAAAATAATAATTAAAATAATTTGGTCCTGAACCTGATTGCCTGAATCACCCTAACATATGCGGGTAGAGAATATCCTTGCATATCAAATGGATAGCGATCGTATACACACAAATGTGTGACAATAATGGTGGTGATACCTATACAGCATGGTCAGGGTGATTTGCTTATTCATGTTCCGTATAAGTAAAACAAATTAAAAAAACGTTGTTTAATGTTTATAATGGGGGATGTGAGGATTTACATATGTAAGTAATTGATGCTAATCGCGTCTATCGGTAGTAAGATTATCCGCCAGTATTTTTCCGAAAACATTCACAGGAAGCACCTGGACGCATGCGTTTCACTAATGAAGAGATGCTGGGCATTGCTAATCACGATCTATCGTGAGTAAGATACTCTAGTAGGAAAATTTCCGCAACGTTCAACGGGCCGCCATAGCTCAGTGGTTAGAGCGCCGGCTGGCGCGCACGAAGTGCTTGGTTCGATCCCCAGATCGAACCAGATACGCCCTGTTGTTTAATGTTGTCCATAATAAATTAAATTCGTTTTCAATGTCATAAGCACGTTAATCATGGATCCGTTGGCGCGGCCTTCAATTCGGCCACACGTCAAAATACCATCTCAGTTGCATGTAGTTCCGATACGGATAAAAGGAGGAATGGAGACATTTTTGCCTCATTAAACGATGGAGATTTGCCATGGGAAAATAACGCGCGTGTATTGAGTAAAGGACAAGTTGCAAATGATGGCAAACGTTTTGTTTTTTTGTAATATTGGAATACATGTAACTGGCTGAAAATTCATCCCATTTGGGATAAATAAAGCACTATTCTTATCTTATCTTTAAAGTACTTAGGTTGACTTGAGTTTTTGTTGACATCAAGGTCTCCGTTGAGCAGACGTAATCATCGTAATGCGATGGTGGAGGATTAGCACGCAACAGTAGGTTTTGAATCGAATAAATCGACAAGGCATGATAAGATCTCAACATATAATCTAGGTAACGTAATGTTTCTGTAATGGGGGTGTTTGATGACTTATAGATGTAAGTAAATGATATGTTTAAAAATGCTTGTGACCGACTGAGATGTCATTGTAAAAATAAAGTCTCTTGTTAACAATCGGCGTACAGTGAATGATGTTTCGTAGATGGGAGGGGGCACAGACACCTTCGCTTGACGGGGCACAACGAACATCAACAGGACAGGCGGGGAAAGAAGAAATCAAAACAGGCGCTTGGACAATCGAACAATGAAAACTCCAATCCAGCTTCCAGTTTCCAATATAATGGTTTCTTCTCGATTCGTATCCAAATTAATAAACTCATATCTAGATTAACCCAGTTCACTTCCTTAAGAATGAGATTGCGTCTTTTCTCGTGTATTCAGGAGCTACTGCGAGGCTCAGTCTCTATAATTCTTGCCTTCAGCTCGCTTGTGTTTTAGGATTTATTTAATTCACTTTTTGAAGGTATGAATCATCACGGACTACTATTTGACTATTTGGACGACTGTAATTAACTAATTATTCATCCTTGAATTGTCAAATGTGTTGAATGTGTTTTGATTAATCATCATGATTTTGCATGCTGAGCACCCTCCTCTACAGCAGTGAAACCTGGGTGTTGTACTCGCACCAGCAAGACAGGCTCAACGTCTTCCATTTGCGAACTCGAAGAATAATAAGCATAATAATAATTGTCCAGATTACATCTCGAACGACGCCATCTTGCAACGAGCCGAACTTCAGATTTTGTTCGCTCTCATAGCCCATAGACGTCTGCGTTGGCTCGTCAATGTGAGGCAAATGGATCGCATTCCAAAGGCCGTGCTATATGATGAAATTGCCAGTGGTTTAAGGTCAAACAAAAGCCCAAATCTACGATACGTGGACGTCGGCAAACGGGATTTAAAATCCGGAGGCAACGACTCAGCAAGCTTAGAGGAAAGTGCAGTGGCTCAAAAGAGCTGGCGGAGCCTCATAAAGGCAGTGGGTGCAAAAGTCGATCAAGACCACATTAAGCCGAAGAAAAAGAGTTCAGCCGGATGGAGATCGCGTTTTCGAACTCCAATATCTGTTGTCTGTAGTAACTGGAATAATCTGCCTGTTTAGCATAAGCCTCTACGGTCACAGAACACGGTGTAGAAAATAAAATAAAAAATATATACATATATACAAATGTATACAAATGATAAATGTTGAAGCCAACTTTTATAAAGTGAAATCTTCCAATATTAGTAGTAGCATAACCGTCCATCGAAACTCACTATCTTGAAGGCATCTGCGACCATCTGCCTCACGAACACACGGTCATTTTAAGGCGTCTGAAGTACTCCGCCTTCAACAATCACCATCTTCGAGGCGTTCGAGTTACTCCGCCAACAGTCGAATCTCTGAGTGTCCAATATTTAGCCACATCTCCGTACAACAGACTAATTTGTTGTATATTGCACACTCGTCAAACTTAGGTGATTCAGTTGTTCTCGTCTTCGCCTTCGTATTTATATTTGATTATATGCATTTCTCGTATTTTTACCGTAATTCACAACGGTTTGCGCGATAATAATCCAAACTTAGGGTGCAAGTTCACAGTTATTTAACCACATATACACCCTGATACAAACGAGCATAATCAAACCGCCGGTCGCCACCAAAATTGGACAAACATTTCAAGCCTTAGACCTAATAACAATACGAGAAATAATGGTCGCATTCACGTATGTTAATTTGTCGAATTTTTCTCAACGCGCTCCTAATTCACCTTTCTTTCTTTCCTGTCGAAGCGTTTAGACGCAGCGCCTACATCAGCAGAAAAGTACGATTAATTCTGGCCAAACAAAGCGCTTAGTACACCGATATTTATGCATCAATGCGGCGAGACTGAATACATCCCACCATGCTCGTGGCAAACTCACTTGTCACAAGAGCACATAAATCGAAAACCCCCCATAGCGGCACTTGGTTGCAGAGTCTCGAAAGATTACGCTGTATATACGTGCAGTCGACTCGTCTGTACGCCCGGAGCAGCTGCACGGTCAAACAAGTCAAGCACAGCCTTTCAATCGATACAAGGTAACAGACTCACATCTAACCGTTTTGCATTCGTGGCATTC
>JALGAQ010000009.1:5984896-6013890 GCA_028829895.1 Sinotaia quadrata
AGGAAATCTGACTCACGAACGTCGAAGGTTTTCAAACGAAATTAAGTGACGTATAGTTCCACTGCAAATGATCACTGCGGATTAAATCGATCTTCGCTAGCGTTGCTGACTGAAAAGAGATATCTGAGAATTAATTTGCTGTTTATTATACCACAGCTGGATTCTAGCAGTACGCAACAAAACTATCGACACAAGAGAGAACAGGAGTACGTGCGTCGCTTAGTGTGTATTAGAAATTGAAATTGAAAGTGTACACGTATATACATGAGATACCGTTACATACAAACAACATAACGAACATATAAAAATTCAACTCCAGTTATGTACAAAGTTGGAACACAACAATACTCCCCAAGTCAGCTCAAGTTTATGCGCAATGTTGAACGTCACAATCTTTTCTAGGATGTTAGAAAAAGTTTCATCGAACCGCTCAATGTAGGTTTTTCGCTCCTTCATTCCCATGATGAATGAACAAAATGATCACTTGTCTATTTTGAAGGCTGAATGTTTTAGTTATAATACATCCAGCTGCATGTAGGTCATAAGAAAACTCTGTGAATTATTTAAAATACAACTACATGTCAGATCCGTTACGTCAATTAATTGATTCTTCTGCATTCCTGATACTACAAGAAAATCTTGAGAAGTGGTGCAAGCTCTATAATGTTAGGAAGCAATTATTATTTTCACACATTTCCCATTCCAGAAAAATACGTGCGATGAAAACATTGCAACCGGGTGTGAAATTATTGAATTAAATGCAGATTGCAAGGTCAACTATTCCGATTAATCAGTATCTGTGCATCAGAAGGTGTGGTATATTCTACATTTTCATGATTTATGGTTAATTTTATGATCTAGTGTAATTTTTAATATGATGTCTGAGATAATATGCTTCGATTTCAAAAAAGAAGCTATTTGGTTTCGATTTCCAAGGCATTTCGGAATTGTCTTGTTCATTGACTTCTTCTTCTATGTACCTTGTTGAACAAATGGTAACAAGGATATGTGACATTTATTAACTCATCCATTACACCAATTATTGGTTGACATAAAATTAACCTGTTTATTGATTATGAAATAGAACATTTAAATTCATGATAACAACAAGCCGCTGGATTTTATGAAATTATTTTCTAACTATAGATTCTTAGTGAAAAATTATTTTATTGTACCTTTATTTATTTGTACCTTGCAAACCTTCATTCTTTAAACTATTTCTGTATAATATACTTAAGAAATTTATTTACTCTAACCTGAGAGCATTATAGATATCTAAGCAAACTTTTAAGGTATACGTGTAGCGAATGTTCCAGCCTTATCGGCACTTCAGGTATACACTTTTTATCTTGTCTAAAGAATCTTTGAAAAATTTGATGTAATACAGAAGTTTGTGAAATTGAATAACAAGAATTTCTGTTCAAATTAATTATTTCATTTATGAAACATTGAGAACTATTAGCCTATTGTAATATAAACGCCACGTATATGTTGAAGTGCTTGTATATCTCCAGATTCTCCAGTTTTTTGTTTTTGTATTCCAACTTTCGAGATTAAGCTTTCTCCAAATGAATAAAATGATTTCAAGATCCAGACGAAAAGTAGAATCGAAAGTCAATGTGGCTAAGATTGTTGCTTTTGACAAATGACAAATGTTTTATTACGGGTAAATAGAAAATGTCCAAGCCTAATAACTCCCCTAGGGTCTTCAGGTGGAAGTTGGTGGTGGGTTGGGTGGTTGCTGATGATAATAAATGAGCGGCAACACTAGCCAGAGTGTGGAGTGAGGTGGGATGTGTTGGATATTGGGAGCACGAACCATATAGTTATCTATGTGAAAAAATGGTGAAGATCCTGTAGGTGGTTGTCAGGGCTTTGCTTAAATGATTGTAGGTATGGGGAAGCAATCACCTCCGTGGGTAGGGTGTTCTGAGGGAGAATACATGCCGCCGTCATTCTAGTCTACTGAAGCGGTGGGTGAGTTTAAGTCGATGTCCCCGGAGCTGTAAGCTGTGGGACAAGGTGAGCAGGGGGCGGCAAAGATGGTTTGCTTGGGTGAGAATCTGATAGGCTAGGATTAGATAACCTGTCAGTCTTCTGTATTGAGTGGAGTAGAGCCAAAGATGTGAAAGTCGGGATATGAGCGTTCTAAGGCCCAGGGCCGTTTTGGTCACTCTTCGTTGGGGTAGTTCGAGGAGACGTTGGTTTTTCTTCAGCCAGGGCCAGGCTTGGATGGCGTTCGCGATATGGGGCCGTATATATAGCTTAATCAGGGGAGTAAGAATCCCAGAGTGCAAGGGAACAAACGTTCGACTTAGGAGCCCGAGATTCGTCATGGCCTTTTGGGATGCCACTGCGCAATTTTTGGAACAACCTAAGTCGCATTGCTTGATGACGCCTAGGTTCGCTTGCCGCGTTAATCTGGGTAAGGCGTCTTCGCCAAGTTTGTACGGGAATTGGGTATTGTGCTTGATCTCTAGAATTGAGCACTTGTTGGTATTGAGATGGGGGTGATTTTCCAATGACCAGTGATACAGCTGGGTCAGGTAGCACTGGAGAGCTGAGGCATCCTCCATGACTGGATTTTATGCCAGATTTTCGCACTTGAATTATTAACAAAAATGCAGAACTTCACATCTGTAAATAAAAAATATTGCGATATAATATATTCTACTACTTTCATCTTATCGTAGCATCCAGATCAGATCGAAGGTTAAGTTCATAATTCACACTGAATTTTAACCACCGTTAGTGCTCAGCAGTTTTCGCATCGTTTAATGCCAAATAATTAGGTTTTATGTAGGTAAGAAAAGGTAAATAAACATCCGTTTCTCCTGGTGTAAAGAAATTCTTCAATGACCATGTAATTCTAGGCATTCGAAATAATCAAGAAATAAAATTTATCTAGCAGATTCTGTCACAACTGTTGTTTTGTTTTCAAATGATCATCAAATCATCAAATCATGAGTTACTTAATCCATTTTATTATGAAGGGAAATCGAAGATGATTCTAGAACTCTTAGGAGGCAACAGATTATTTTTGCAAAATTGTTTTCGGAATAACGAGGAGAAAGTATAACATCATTTGTTGAGCATACAGACGCTTAGATTCTTAATAAATGTGCTCCATGGAGTAAAAATTTCTTGAAAAATTGAGAAGATGATTTTTGCGTTAACTAAAATAGTTCTCGTTTACTGATATTATGCACATGTAAGCAATACTGTGCATTGTACATAATTAAGGAGTGGTATTTTTGTACACCAAATTAGAGCTATACAGAGCAAGTTCTATATATTATAGTCAATGCTCGCTTGGTTTCTTGTGTGGCTAGGGCAATAAGTAAATTTATTTTCAAAATCTTTTAACGCTATGATTTTATCTTAATCTTGATCACTTACGGCGGATTGAAATCATACATGGTAATCATTCTATCTTGTTGATTTTTGCTCTGTATGTCAGCTATCAAACCAATTGATTCTATCAATATGATTTATGCAAAAAGACGATGAGAATCTTTTCGGAATATATCTTATGCAGCTGATAATGATCTAACCTTTGTTTGTCCTTGAAAATATTTCTTTTTCAGAGCAGATGCCTTGTGTTTTAATGAAATGAAAGAATGTCGGAAATGCTTTTACATTCTTATTGATTCAACATTCATTTACGCTAATACATTGTCTGACATTTTTACATCAGTCATTCGAATTTCAACGAAGTGTCGTATCGTTTTACCAATCCTTTCTATATAGAAACAAGGATGGTGAAGTATGGCGTCTGCTACTTTTCGGCCCTTGACGGAATGATTAATATCTGTGTCCTAGGTAAAATTTAGAAATTTTGAAACGTAATGGTAGTCATTCACTAAGATGCATAAGAACATACACACATCGGTCTAGGTAAATGCTCAATGTCTTCCATGAAGAAAATTGACATAGATCGATTGCTGATATGCATAGGAATGTAAGTTATCTTTCCCTGGATCTAGTTCCATCCGATAACCTTGAGCTAACTTTTCCAATTTGTGCGTATTTTAACATCATCATAAATCATTCAATATATCGCCATTCGTTTCTCCTCTGATCTACAATACTGAATGAGAATTCGTAGCTGTCACATGTATCGTCTACGTAATAAAAGTCCGTGTATGAAGGGCAACTAGTTGCTTGCTAGTGAGAATAAATCAGTACTGAAGAAATCGCTATTCGAATAGCCGAAGCAAATTCAGAGATGGCTAGACTTGAAAGATTGTGAACTTTCGAGATCAATTTCGGCACGCATTTTAACTTTTTATTGTCCCAGTTCACCTTTGTGGCTGTACTCTACTGTCAAGAGCAGTAAAGAAGATCCAGCCCTTGAAAATATAAAATTGAGGACACACCTTATTATTTTTGAAGGCATAACAGATCGAATAATCATGTCAAGTCATGAGAATGGATTCTGAAAAAATATTAAAAATAAAAGTAAATTCAATGTCTTCTATATATTTTTCCTATTTCATAAAGTTGTGCAAATTTACACAAGTAATTTGGTGACTATATATATATATATATAAATCACCAAAGGCTATCATTTGCGCAATCATATGAAGAACAGACGGATTTTTGCTTACAGTTCTCCGCAACGGTAAGCCTGAAATGTTACAGAACACTTCCTTGTAAGTAGACAAATCGTGCCCATCTTAGCGATAAGTTTGTTGTTGATGATTCACACAGGTAAGCGTGAGTACACCTTGGTACGAAGACTCTATACCAAGTTAACACCACTTTGAAACCTGTGTTAGCTGAATATTGCTTATTAAGTCTAAGGTTTGTTTCCCCAAGCTGCATATAGTCTCATTGATTATCTCCCTCTCCAGTGGTCATCACACAAAAATTGACTCTCAATGTTTTGTTGTTTTGCTCAGTAAAACTTTCACCCAATTGAGTATAAAATTGTATTTCACCTGGTAATGGAAGTCAACCAAATGCTGCTACAGAACTTAATTTACTTGTAAAAATGCTCATTCTCGATACTGATTTCAATTTACATGTTCAACGATAGAGCTTATCTTTTATTTTAACATGAATTACTTCCAATGATCGACTCTGTAAAGATAAAATTTTGTTCTTTGTCTATAGAAATCAGATATCCAGCTATCACTCGAATCAAAGCATGACAGCTCGATTGTAAGTAGGACATAAAAGTCTTATTTAGAATTTCATCGAAAACTCTGCAGAACGTATGAATCACTAGTAAGGCTTTGAGAATCTCTTTGAAAACTCTGAAGTATAAAAAATGTAAATGTTTTAGAAAAAATATATAAGAAATAATGAATTTCCTATCATTCTCACCACTACTGTCGGTTATTTTGCAAAACGCAGGAACCGATAAGCCACAAACTTGTTTTTCAAGAAAAACGTGTTCGCTTAATTGAATTTTGAATAATTATTGGATTTCCAAGCAGTTAGTAACTCAAAACGACTCATTCCTTTTCTAAAAGATAAGCAAGCCAATGAACATGCTGCTAGCTAACAACTGTTGCCCTGTCATCTGATTTTATAATTTGACGTTGAACGCGAAAAGGTCTGGGCGGTTGATTGACAGCAATCTCTTAGCCTCCGGATAAGATCAGCTTTGATACCGACTACAACCAGATTTGGAAAGTAACATTTTGTATCATTCATCTTGATACTAATGCTGACGAGATTGGCTTTTTATCTCAAGAAAGATGAATTTTTGAATCACTTACATATATTCCAACATTAAATAAAATGTACTTCCATCATTTTATTTTCTTCTGTTTTTGATCATTAATTGAAAATTATTTGTCTGTTTTGGTTATCAAAATCGGATTTACATGTAACTGATTTGGTGCTTTACGTCTCACCGAGCTGAAATCAGAGTATACGTTGAATTATTTAACGAAAAAGTTATATTTAGCCGATAATATGCACTATGTGTATGTAAGTCTTATCACCGATTTTCATTGTTGATGGCTTCTGTCAGTCTGGATTGGCTGGGCACGTTGGTCACCTGGATTATTTTTTCAAAATTTTCTTTCTTCAGCATTATTTAGTGCATCGTCGCTTACGATTAAGGAGACCTGTGCTTGATATGCGAATTGTTCCACAAGCGCTGCAGATAAAGGCCATTTAGGTTCTTATCTTATCGTCTAATGAGTTAATAAATCCAATAAGATAAAGGTGATATACATATATGGATATATATACATACATTTATATACACTATATGTATATAGAAAATTCTTAATATCAATGAACGAAAATATTGGAACTGACGACATATTAGCAGAAACGATACTTCATTGCTCTGAAATCATAGAGTATGCCATGGATAATCATTGAAAAGACTCGATGAACCAATAGACATCTATTTCGAACGGCTTTTCTCAAGCTACGTTCCGTTTTAAACAACAAGCAAGTTAAAAAGTGTTAGCACGCGTGAAGCGTCAATAAAACTGACTAGAAATATTTTGAATGGAAATAAAAGATACTAAATTATTGAGGTTGGGTAGTGAAAAGACATCAGACTTTGAAAGAAATGGAAATAAAAGATATTGACTTATTGATAGAGTTGGGTAATGAAAACACAAGATTTTCAAAGAGATTTGTGAAAGGGGAATGAAATAAAGAATTATGGTAGTGATGTCGTTAAAAACGGAACGAAACTTTAGAAAAGCCGTTCAAAATAGATATCTATTGGTTCATCGAGTCTTTTCATTGCTTTTACTTAAAGATCCCAGTGCAAAACAAATCATTCATTTTTAACAATCAGACTCACTATTTTTTCTGTACACACTACCTTTTAACTGTTTTTATGTGTTCAACACGTTTCACGTTATCTTGTTTGCGCTTTTTTAGGCGGAATTTATGGCGGTGCAGCTGCAATCAAATCCCGTCTCCTACCCTTGTTGGGTTCCGGGTTTTTTCTCTTCCGGCCTAACTTCATCTACAAGTTTATCGATTTTAGCCTCTGCCTCGGCAAAGTCAATGGAGCTGGAGAGCCTACGTCAGTCTTATGATAAATCGTTGCGTAAATTGGAAACGGATTTAGGTGCTACATATAGGGAGAACAGCCGGTTGAGAACGGAAGTGAGCGGCCTATCGACTTTTCTTAAAATATTTTCACAAGAGTATTGAATGAGAAAAGAACATCAAAATCACTAGTATTATCAAAGGTTCTATGTACTCTACTGTTTTGCTTATCAAAAAGTTCATTATAATATGATTTAGCAATATTTTAGTTTATGTAAGCAAAACTTCTGACAATTTTTCAATAGTATAATCATGTTTTTTTGGCTTTCACATGACCCACGTAGAACTATCAAGTGAAAATTGAGCTACAGACAATAGTTTCGTTCATACTGAATCTCATAAATTTAGCTTACCACTGTCTGGCCGCAGATTTGAAACTGAAACCTTTTTGATGCGAGCCAATAGTCTAGCCAAATCCGACTGGCGGGTAGTCTATTAGCCACTATAACAGAACAACCCAACTGATTGATTACTTGTTAGTAGTATAATGGGCTCGGCTTTTCTTCGAAAGGAATGCCGTATCCGGACCGCTATAACCCATCATACTGTCTCGCTAGTTCTTTTGCCGACACCAAGGCTCATTTATCAAGAACTAGAGTCCATAATCCACTCTCTAGCAGTAAACGGATTTTCGGTATCGTTACTAGGGGCAACCATGTAACTTTCAAGCGGACCATGATCGCTCTAGACCATTATAGATGCAATATCGTCCTAACGTTAGGAAAAAAATCAAACATTATGGTACTTCGATTTAACTAACATGTACGGATAATTGTAAAGCTTTCCTAAAGTATAATCTGAATCGTGTTGCATTCAGAAGGTGAAGATGATTTTCAACTCCCGTGTTCACTGATCTTTCAACACAATTTTATGGTATCGGGGCGTACATACGTGCGATTCGCTGTTTCATGAACTCTTCAACTATAAACTATGGAATTGACAAGGCATATTTATTACAGCGTAGTATTTGATTCTGAGCACTTAAATCCTGAACACCTTTACAATATAAGTTTTTACTGCACAAGAAGTTAGATAGCTTCTACTTGATCAAAGTTTTTTTTATTGTGATTGGATTTTACTATCTTCTTTAATGCAGGATGTTACGTGTATGCATGGTATATATATAAAAAATTATCCGGAACGTCATTGATCGCATATTTTCTCTACGTGTCTGAAATTATTCATTGCAAGATTATTGATAAGACAAAGACCTGAATAAGCCTCCAGTTTTTCTGTAATACTTGATGTCAGATTTATTGGCCACAAGGAGATTTCAATCATTTTGAATATCCTCTGTAATATAATTGAAAAGAAAATAAGATTTGTGTAGTTCAGCTACCATTTTTTTTTTACCAATGATCACCCAGTTACTCTGCAGATAGAATATCATGGCATGCAACACGGCGATGTTAAGGACTAAACTTCAGTCCCTAAACTGTGCTCCAATGACGAGTGAGAGCAATCACTTGATGGTGCAATCCAACGATTGGTCCAAATTCAATCTATCTAAAGCCCTTAAGTTAATCTATAACAACCGGACTCAGGAATAGACCGCACATTGTTTACAGGCAATAAGTGGAAAAATAGCCGCGACGCTCTTCGTCCCTGGTAGGAATGTATGGTTTGAGTAGAAAACAGTTATCGCTTTGGTTTAGTTATCGTATAGGTTAACATCCTGAAGCAATTGCAGCAACACACCCCCTAACGAGCGAAGCCATTATGCTACCGATTAGCTTTTGTGGTCTACTTTAGTATGCATTGAGAATTTGTGGAGTTTCATCATAATTTTAGTAAATATTGGTTATATGTTTTGTGTTTAAAATGTCGATACGATCACGTCTTGTGTTTCAGACTTGAAAACGCACGAGAAGCATTGAACAGAGGTATAAAAGGAGCAGTAAACAAAATGGAACAGACCATAATTTTTCGACAAGTAAGTCAGACGTAATAATTTCAATAAATAAACATCTATGATTTGTATTATATAAGAATAAAGAACACGGGAAGATGATCCAGTATCGTTCCGACGTGGAAATTTTGATGAATGGCAGAGGAAACATCAATACTGTCATTTCCGCAAATGATACGGTCATTTTGAAACGATAGATCTGAACGTCGGGGCACAAGCATCTCTTCGTTTAGTTTTAGTTGCCTCATATATATCCGTGTACGGCTATTTAAATGCTACCAATTACAATAAAGTAATAATGGGTAAGATCCTAACTACTATTGATAAATTTGATCCATAGCTCTCGGTAAGTTTCCAAGTTTCAATAGCTATATAATCGGGAGACTTATTGAAGTTTAGGTTAATGAGCAAGTCAAGAAGTAACAAAAAACGAAAGAAATCGTATGCATTATTCAGTATACTGCTACCTATCTATATTAGTTCTGAATTGACCTCAATATTCCTAAACTGAGTTGTGCAACCACCAAGTAGGCCACTCAGTAGAACACCCTGCATGCTTCGTGAATGCTGTGCACATGAAATCGTGTAACTTCGAGCAACTATCACTGGTTCGTATGAACGCCATAAGTACCACTAGTACCGTAATAATATGAGAAAAATAGATCTAGTAATGAAGAATTCTGAGATAAGATTAGACGCAATACACTTCTCAATACCAGCAGTGTATGTTATTTTCCTAGATGAACCGATAGATATCTACTTCGAACAGCCGTTTTCAAGGTTCGTTCTGTTTCAACAACATTCAAATGAATAAGTGTTAGTTCACGTGACAATGTCGATTGGAATTATTGAATTGAAATTCAAATGATTAGCAAAGTAAAGAAGATATAAGAATTTGTTGAAAGGGTCAAAAGTTGATAAATGTTGTAGATCCAGGGATGAAGTATAAAGGTAAAATAAAAATAAAAATAAAGATAGTGATGGTCATAAGCATCAGGTCCATGGAAGTTTCAAATGATAATCTAACTCTTTTTGCACGTTAAGGCGGGGTTTGTAAAACCCTAATAATTACAGCTTCAATAAATCTCAATAAACGTCTAACTCTCGCCTTGTACAAGATTTGAAATGAAGTTTCTTTTACAGCATGGATGCCCATGTCAAGTATGTGAGAAGTCACACTACTTCTTGGGTTTTTATCCGCTGAAAGAAACAACCATTTGGGCAAATGTTCCTTTACTCTCTCTTCAAGACGTCCTTTCTGTGCGACCAATGTACTGCGCATTGCAAGTACTACATCTAAAAGAATAAATCACATTAGGTGTGGCCAATACAGAGAGGCGATCCTTAGATTGAGTAGGAATCAGTGTGCGAGAAGTCAAGACCAATCTTAAACGAACGTTTGAGCAATTCTGCTGAATTGATCGGGATAGTTTTCGCCGAAATAATTTAACGGCTGCATCTCCTTTTAAATCGAATTCGAAGGTAGACCATTTTGGCCCCATCATCAGGAGATTGAACTTCCGGACTTTGCAGTACTCATCAATGAAAGCTTTTGGATACCCATTATTAAGCAGGGCTTCTTTGAGAATCGCTCTGTCTCGTTCTGGAAAGTCGGACTTGACAATCTACGTATCCGATCAAAGAGGTTTCGAACAACATTATCAAGTTTTGACCTTTCTTAGAAATTTCTTATGTCTTCCTTACTTTGCTAATCATTTGAAGTTAAATCAATAATTCCAATCGACATTTCACGTGAACTAACACTTATTCATTTGAAAGTTGTTGAAACAGAACGAACCTTGAAAACGGGTGTTCGAAATAGATATCTATCGTTTCACTCAGCCTCTTTGCTTTTATCAATGATTATTCAGAGGCATACTCTATGTTTAGAATTGAGGAAGAGTAGCTGAATACACTTGTGTACTTCTAATTTCGCTGTTCTCTTTTGGAATACTGAATGGTTTTTGATCCGTTATCATCAGCGATTAGGCGTGAAATTCTTCTCGATCTGTACGGATGTTAGACATAGACCGCTATATAATAAAGCCGGCTAAAAGATCAGTTAGTTAGTTGTGTTTTAGCGACTAATAACCGACCCTACAGCCAGGCCTGAAAGGCCGGGTGGGTTAAGGCCTTCGTGCGTATTCAAGAGATTGCGCGTTCATATCTGTAACTAGACCATGGTGAGTTTGAAAGGATGAAACACAATAACATCGAAATATGGTTTGGAGCTTTATGTTCAATTGGGCGTTCTTTCTGGATTATGTGAAGGCCTGAAATCATAATGACACTAATGAGAAATTGTGAGTATTAGGTTTCATCTATGACAACTAATTCATTGATTATTTTAAGCTGTCAATAGGTGACAAAGTGCAATATTAGAGCGCGAATGTTCATATAATGCACTGTTTCACAATAAGAAAAAAAAGTTCAAGAAATGGCTCTGAAAATGATCCGCTACCAGTTATACTGTTACTGGATAACTAACATTGTCACTTCAACTGAACTTATACCAAACGTATTTTGTGAGAGTGGTGAAGAATTCAGAAACACCACATTTGCGATAAATGTGACTCATTGACACCCACTTTGCACACACAGGGAATGAACTAGAAGCTGTTCATGTGATTTTATTGTATTATCAACAAAGTATCTTTTATTTTTGTACTTACTTGTTTTAATCCCTCAACTGTGTTCGAATCATCATGATTTTATTTCCTATATATTAATTAATACTATTTCATTACTGTCACCTGAGATCCTTGTTTCCTTCTTCCAGTTGTGCTCCCTACGAGGGAGAAACCTCGGTTTTCAGTCTTCCTGGGCCAATAGGACCTATCAGTCCTCTTAGCATAAATGATCCCATCCAACGCAACCGGCAACAGCTCCTCCTCATGCAATTCAATGATCTTTTTTCTGGTGGCAGAGTGGATGCAACTAGATTGCTTCAACGCGTTTCAAAAGATTACGATATGAATCAAATGATCGTATTCCAAACAGTATTGGTGAGATGCACAACATAAAATTATAATAATAACAATCTTTATTATCACTATTATTATTACTTTTATTATTATTATTATTATTATTGCTGTTATTTTTATTATTGCTGTTATTATTATTATGATTGTTATTATTATCGATATTATTGCTGATAGACTAAACATCAGAAAAACGTTGAGCATTGGCTTGCTCACTATTACTGGACGCAAATCAAAAACCTACGATCTCCAGTGCATTGAATTTACGAATAGTCTGCCACATCGCTATATAGAAAACACTCACAATCAAGTTTGGGCATATAAACTATCCTCACTGTTTTGTTCTTTCAATTAGGGTGTAGTAATACTGAGGAAATTCTCTGTTGGTGAGTCACAATAGGCTATATCTTTGAAGACAAGTAATATCTGGTATGGTTACAATGATTTTCTTCTCCAAGTAAAGCGTTCAATAATTCAATAAATTATTCAAAAGTGTTTAGAACTCTCAGCGTCGATGAGCTGTGACGGAAAATGATTCCACTTGCCTGATTTATACTGTTCCTTCTATGAACAATGAATCTTTGATTGATGTCGAAAATGGCACGCCTATTTGTGTGTATGTCCAAGAAAGTCTCGTGGGATTATATAACAAGGCCCACTTTTTCACCAATATGGATATGCTATTGAAATTGATTGCTTCTGATTTTATGTATAAAGAGGAAAATCTGGACAAAAAACGTCTGTATCTTGTCGTTCATACACACAACTTCAACTTAGCTTTGGGATATTGAAGACGTGTTAATAGATATTGATTTGTCAAGTAGCACTATGATACAAATGTCTCCAGCAATACTTAAATGGGATGGACAATGGGAGCTTAAGAGTACGAGACTACCAGCAAACCAAATCTCACTGAATCGTTCAGGGAAACTACAATGTACAAACATATTCAAGTTGATTTTACTATGTATAAAACCGCAGCTATCTCTTATCTGAAGATGTATGCAAGTTGTCATGAAATTTATTGGAAGATTTTCACACAAATTGGTTGTACCTAACGTCTAAATGAGCGTTATTGATAGAATTGAACTTAAAAAGAATCAAGGCTTTATGGTTCGAATTTTCATCAACAATCGATTTGGGGTTCTACTACTGCAAAACGGTAGCAGAACCCCAAATACTTTAAAACAGAATTACTTTAAGTAGAAAAAATGTAATTATTAAGCACTTTTGGCAAGAAAAAGTCGGTTACTAAAATATTGTGTGCGCTATAAAGATTTATGTGCGCGATTAAAAATATCTAAGTAATTCCCTTTTTAAAAAAATTCAACGAAATCTGTGATAGGAAATGATAAGCAAGTGAGCTACAGTAAGTATTAATCGATGGCTCGTGCTTCAAAAACGCAAGTACTATGAAGAGTTACCATAGGTAATACCATGTCTCTGAGATTGAGTTCCACACTGCGAATGATAATACATTGATTTCAATCACATTTTATGCCAAAAACAGCGTACTGTTGTAAGCATAATTCCGTATTTGTGTCTTAACGATCTTTTGGCAACTATGGATGTCAACATATGCTTTAGGTACTCATCATTATTTCAAGGTGCAGCCGAATATGCAATGCGTCATCGTCATTGGACGTGTTTATTTACTTTGATCGTTCACTAGGAATCTCATAGCGAACCAGGTTTGTGCTTAAAAAGCTGTGATCAGGTAGTTCAATGCCCATATGAACAAAATGTAAACTCGTAGTTGAAAACCCAATATACATCAATTACAGTATCACTCAATCCAAAAAATCCATTACCTGTTGAAAAAAGTTGCCTGAAGGTACAACTGATTGATGACTCACACTGATTCGGTTGAATCCCGACAACAATATATATATATAATATATATATATATATATATATATATATATAAAATTACCCACGAGTTTATTCCAGAATCTGCGCGGATGCTGACCCAAAATATCGCGCAGGATATTGGTCACACAGAAAAACGTCTGAAGAGAGAGAGAGTCAAGGAGTATCTGCCTAAATGGTTATTTTATTCAGCGGATAAAAGTTCAAGGAGTGGTCGGATCTCCATATATACTTGACACTGGGTATCCATGCTGTAAATAAACTTTATTTCAAATGTTAAACAAGGTTAGAGATAGGCGTTTATGCGGATTTCTCGAGGCCGTAGTGTATAAAAACCCTGCCTTCGTGTACATAAGGAGTTGGGTTGTCAGTTAGAACTCATACACGTGACGCTTACAAACACTACAATCATATTTTATTTTTCCTAGTTTTACACTCATTACTTATTTTTAACTTTACTTACACATTCTTATGGCTTCCTTAGTTTGTTAATAATGTGGATTCTAATCAACAATTCCTATCAACATTTCACGTGAGTGTACACTTATTCATTTGAATGTTGTTAAAAAGAAACGAACGTTGATAAAAGGCCGTTCGAAATAGGTGCTTACTGGTTCACATTTTGGCCCTTTCTTCCTATCAGTGCTTATTCATGGACAGATTGTTAAATTACTGAATTAATGAAATCAGTGATAAATGTGTTTGAGAACCATAGTCGATGGATAGAAACACTTCTAATGTGTCGAACGATTATCAGTGTGAATAAAAGCTGATTGTTATGCAACTGTGATAAACGACAACACTGACCAGGAAGAAACACTAATGAGATGTGATACAGTAAGGTTTGGCTTCAGTTTCAACTTTTATTTTCCATCTACCTCGTAAATGCCTCAAAGGGTCACTATACTAACGAGAAATTTCAAAATATCTACATTGCAATATCAAAAGATATAAAATGACAATATGTAATAAACTAATTAGGCTACAGCCACAACTGACCGTGCAGTAAATTAAATACAAGTCAGTATAAAAGATATAGTGAAAACGGTAACCCACACAATATATACATACGAAAAATTAAATTATTGTGAGCAAAGTAGTCAAATAAAAATTTTCTATGGAAAAATTGACAACTAAAAGTACAGAAAATCAAATACGAAAATGAAGAAAATTATTTGGGGTGTAAAAGACCATAGTCGTTCAAGATTGACGGTAGCCGATTCAATCCCGCTGGTGTGATAGTAAGTTGCTGAATGGGAGTGAAACGATGCAATTCGTTCCAAAAATGGTTTAAATAGGGTCTGTTGCACGGAAGCGAAAGAAACACTGAGTGCCGACAGTTGGTTAATTGAGCTCTGTCTCTAAGCTTGGAATACCACATTTGCACTGCTAACCTTATGTTCTTTATTGCCAACTTCACAATTACATCACACCTACTTCCTGTGTTGTTGCTAACATTCTTAAACATGGTTGGGGGTACTGAGGATTTTAATCGCAATTGAAAAAACGTACTTAGCAAAACAAGCATCAGTGTGACATAGAGGTGGATATTACGCAATCCAAATGTACTGTTACACGATCAATAAACTTACCGCTAATACATTATTCACCATATTGTACTCGGCAATAATACGCATCTGCTACTGGTGTACTGCAAAACTCGGAACGATTTCATCTGTTGGCAAATATTTAGAATGACGTTTGAATAGCCAAAAGTACAGTCTCGCTGCCCCAGAGACATTTCACTATCTGTTGTTGTACGACTTTTAAGGAACACTTTTCCTAAAATGCTGGCATCCAAGGAGAAAAATGGATACCGTGGAATTTTACTCACATATTTTGGTGAAAAATGGTGCGATTCCACTTTTTACAGAAAACGAGAGAAACACAAAATGAGAAATCTAAAGAAATATATGGAAGTTAAAACTTCAACGTAGCGCAAGTATGATGCATATATGTGTGTTCATGTGTTACGCTCAAACCCTGAGAGATAGCGGCTTCTGTGCACCAGCTGTAAGCGCCAACTTGATTTGCTAAGCAAGACTGTTGTATATATGCCATGTGCATCGACCAAATTACAAGCCTCGTTAGATGTCAATCGGTTCATTTCCTTCAGTCTCGTTGACGTCCGACTCCCCGATTTCATTTTAAAATTAAATTATTTTGTTTAGTGCTTTGTCATTTCTATCTACAGGTTTGGGTATTTACTTAATCTGGATGTTTTTAATCCTGTGATATACTTGACTTTGCTTGACCTTTCTTCATTTTTGCAACCGTCAAAACTATAAAGCTTCCCTAACCGTTGCGATCCACCACAACATCTCTCCAGCCAGCTATTTGGATAACTCTTGATTTAGAATTTCGTTTGCACACATCCTTGTAGCGTAGATTTGAGTATCCTGATCGATCGAAAACCACTTAAATTTCTCCTTGATTTACAAAAATACAGAATTCATCAGTTAGTTTCAGGTAACAGAGCCACAACAGATATTTATGAGTCAAAAGATTCGACATACTTTTGCTCGCTGGAGGACTATATTATTTGTGATGTGCTACTACCAGTTTGTATGTGATTCGCTGGAAGTTACTTAACTGAATTATTCGACAATTTGTCACTAGTGAGCTGGAAGAGTCCATGTTCGACTGAAGTAGATTAAAGTAATCATCCCGCAAGATCTGCAAGCTTGCGTTTTCGATGTTTACAATCAGCATGTTCCAAACCGATTTGTTTAATTGCTAAACCATTGCGGTTTATTTCAGATTTCGAGGAGAGGGTACTTAGACAGTGGATTTCATATCCATAAATTTATTTAGTACAATTTAGGTGTGACTTAAGATCGAAATTCCAAGCATCCTGTTAACCCATCGACCTTGGTTGTATTGATGTTGACAATCAACATGCCTAGGTTATCTAGCATAAATATGCATGAAGACAGTAGATACAGGTAATCTGTAATGAGGGACATTCACGTGGAAACCCGAATTCAAGCAAGGAATCAAATACTGACTGACAAAGAAAATACTTGGTGCATTCAATTGGCGTACGATGTCAATTTTCTGTTATCAACCTTTTTCATCGTGTGCATCAATCCGACATGCTACAGATTGCAAGTACAGCATTCACCCAAGGTACAGGACTCGATTATATGATGATATGTGATTGGTTCATAAGACATTTTGCGGACACGTACGGGATGAACAGTTGAAACCAAATCGCATTCAAATGAGCAGAATTCATCGTTTGTCAATAGTGGACGCTCTCTTCATTGTTCCAGCCATAATGGCCACGGCCGCATATTTCTCGGCGACGGTCAAAACAACAAGCAAAGTTAGAGTAGAAATTCGGGACTATCTTTATTCCGGTCATGTGACACACGTACCTGGCATGGGAAGTACAAATCGGAGCTTTCTACAAAACGTAAGCAAAAACTCAGGTTTATATAGATTGCCTCCAAACAGAAAGATTAACAGTGACATTCAATTTGCAACCTCTAATAAGTGGTCATGAATTAGAATTGTCGCCAAGTAGATATCCGTTCGATTTTTCATGTGAGGGATTTTAGCAGTCTGTACAAGGTTATTGTGATAAAAATGTTGACAAACACATCGTCAGGGTCCCCATAAGGCCGGCCAGAGAATTGTAGTGCCTAAGCACCCACACACATAAATATTTCGATTGTACCCACATGAAGGAAGGAATTTTCGATTTTGTCTGCGACTTCATAAATATAAATCACGGCAAAATCCTTTCGTTTTATAGTTGCTGTTGACCTGATAGGATGTGCTGACTTCGTTCTCAAGCATAGTATCTTAACTGACTCTCAACACCTGGTCAAAACATCTTTCTCATGCAGTGCCAGATGACACTCAACATCTCTTATTGATTATCCCACATGATTGAGCTGCCAATGGTACTTCTTTTGTCTGTAATAAGTCACCAAAACATGTAGTATGTGGCACAAACGAACATACAACCGCAACAAACCTCGAATGTATATCGAAGTTCATCTGGATCGTACTCTCGTGTTACTAACTGTATAATTTTGACAAATATGCGGAGAAATCGACCTGATGAACTGGGAAAAATGTGCAGCTGGCGAGTATCACAAAGGTTGCAGCTATAAGAATAGATCAAGGCCACGTGAATTCACGGGATAGGAAGAAAACTGAAAATAACAGGCGTTCTGAATGCAGAACACCCGTTGTCTGTAGCAGCTGTGGTATAATGTGCTTGTGTGCTATAGGCCTCTATAGCCACAAACGACGTAGCAGTAAATCAGACAAAAGTTAGAAAAAATTATTAAATGTAAATAAAATCGTAATGAGATGAATAACTGTAGGTGAAACAGTAATAATAATAATAATAATAATAATAATAATAATAATAATAATAATAATAATAATAATAATAATAATAATAATAAAGGAATAACAATAATAACATAATAATAATAACGATAATAATGAGCAAAATGGTATTAAAAATAAGTAAAAGAAAAACACAACTATTATTATTCACAATATTATACAAATGAAAATAGTTAAGAAGAATAAAAATTAAAAACCAAATCAGACCAACTGAAACAAGAATAGAAAAAGTTGTAAAATAATAGATTATTATATAAAACAAAAGAAAATTAAATAAGACAAACCGGAGTGACAAACACCATAGTCTCTCGAGACTCGTGGGAGCCAACCACTCTGGGCAAATAGTGTTCCGTAATTGTGAACTCTAACCCGACGGAATTCTTAAACTAAAAGAATATGAAATCAACATAGAGTTCTCCAAGTTCTAACATTTTCTTTCACAATTTATTCCTGGTCCAAGATGCATACATCATATGGAGCTACTGAAATATTCAATTTATCTAATCATCATTTATCATCCGGCCTGGATTGGAACTGGTGTAACCAAATCCGTCACCATTGCCATGCAGCAACATATACTTCAAACTGGCCATCAAGTGTCCGTGAAAAAAAGCGTTTCGTGTGATCCGCAAAGTCTCGAATCGGTAACCGAAAGGCGTGCGGACTAAATCTTATCAATTGCCGAAGCGATTGCCATTAGTCATCGATTGCCAATAATATACACTCAAAAAGACTAACACAAGCGCTTCAACTACCATGGATCAGTGAGTTAAATCGACCAGATGCAACCAGTCGATTCGTGCTGTAAGATTTATCACGCGATTTGATAAGTGAACCATCCATTATGAACTTATTGAACCATGGATCCTAATTTGCTTGTACAAAACATATATTAACTCTGTAGTGTATTTGGGCTGATGAAGATCTAACAAATGCGATTGCACCTCGAATTGTTTGTTTTATATATCTATATATGGAAAGAATCCATCAATTATCTAATTTATTTTATATAGAGAAGTCAAAAGTTAAATAACTTAGCGATTCGGTTAGCACTACACTTTCCACTCGTATTTAACTTTATATTTAACTTTACTTTACTGATTATTCTAGCCATAAGCCCATATCGTTCACTCTGTTCTTTTAAAGGAAGCATTTGCTGTGGCCAAATCACACTTCCGGGCCTATCGCAGCCGTATCCGTGCGAAGCTGGCATCCGCGACCAATCCTCCATCACCGGAAACGTTGGACGAACTCGTCCAGTCCCATATTAATGTCCACGCCTCACATTCTGTTGACCTTACGGCAATGGGCCAAGAAGTTATATTCGGTCTCGAACGCCACAGCCGCTTACGAAGACCATCTGGTTCATTTGGCTATGAAATCATCATAGATTTCATTCATGAAGTATGCAAACTTGCTTGGGATTGCACATTATTGGCGCATCCTATTGATGTATATCGACCAGCGTGCACAAACGAGGTATTTGATGATACGAAGTGAGTACTTAATAATAATAATAATAATAATAATAATAATAATAATAATAATAATAATAATAATAATAATAATAATAATAATAATAATAATAATAATTCATACGGTTCGCAATCCATTTTCTACTTGGGTAATCTTCACAGATATGACGTCTTCTCAGTAGAGCAGAAGCCATGTATACCGGTATTTCACGCTTTTTAGTGATCATCAGCATTATTAACCCTGAATGGACTAATGAACCGATTTCCAGCCAGATACAAATCATCCAATTGCTCATAAAATGTTTTTCTTTACCTTGACTTTTCACTGTCCTTGATTTGAATGCGCTAGTTATAACCTCAAGGCCATTGTGCATCGTTTGTCTGAAGCTTAAACTCATTCATCCCTTTTCATTATCGGTATCAGAATTAAGTGAACCTTAGTTAGTGACTAACCTCCTGCAGAATCAAAGACCATAACGGTTCTCTTCATTTTGCCTAATTAGAAATTATGCAACTAATAAATCATTTCGTCTTGATCACTCCGAGATGTAAGGGGCTACGACGTCGTATATGCACTAGTAGTTTGAGGACATTTAAGGGATTAGAAGCATGACTTAGGTTGACAATTGTTGATCTTGTTTGGAACGCCAACTTTTAAGATGTGTATTAATAATCTATGCATGCGAGCACTCCTGTTTTTAATCACCATCTACATGTTGTCCAATACAAACTTAGCTCCATGGGTCGTAATTTGACAATCCGTGGTTTGATGCTTCTAATTTTGCGGTTTTATTCCCGGCATTTTACATGCTGTTTACGGACAAGTTGTAAAAAAGGGAAGGTACCACATTTTGAATGTGATATAAAATTAACTCGGGTCTTAATGATCAGAGGTTTGATACTCGGCCAGGATCTCAATAGACCCTGCTCGACTCCCGGGGCAAGGAACTTCGGCCAAAGTAGAAATAAATCTATCCCTTGTATTCATTTGTAGCTGAAAATCATGAATCTCTTTGTAAAAACAAAGTCTCTTGGTATCAATCGGCGTATTTTTCTACGGGCAGGGAAACAAATCAAGACAGGCGCTTGAACAATCGAACAATGAAGACTTCAATCCATATTCCAGCTTCCAATATAATGACTGTCACACAATGCTCTGTACACTTTTTAGCTTGACAAAGGTCCTGCATTAGCAGACCGAAACGTTGGTAGAATAAAAATACGCCGATTGATACCAAGAGACTTTGTTTTTACAATGACATCCCAATCGGTCACAGGCATTTTTAAACTTATGAGTCTCTTTCTTTACATATGGATCAATCTAGATGAGGTTGTCGAATCTCAACCAAAACTGTAGTGAGATTGCAAAAACAATCCATCGCTTTGGGTCACAGTCTTCGATTATGGATCTCAAATTCTTAATTTGGGGCTCTGTAGTTATCTCCTTATTTTCGATTTCCTGTGGACAAAAACTATCCGACCCAAATCAGAAATACCATAAGAAATTAGGTTGCGAACGGTCTCAACATTACGCAGAATGACTTTTAATCAACCAACATAGTTTTTCCGTCCTTGGAAACACCAAATATTATTCACTATTTTGTATGTATTATCTGTGATCAGAAGTGCATCGACCAAAATTAAAGATGTCCGTATCATTCATTTCAAGTATCCCTTGAATCAACTGGTTTCTTTCCGCTGATAAAATCTTACACAAAAGTGTGAACACAAACACACATTGTTACTCTACAAGAATGTTGCAAGGAAACTTCCTTTTAAAGCATTTCCAAAGCTGTAGCTAGAAAAGTTTCACTGTGCAAAAACGATTTGAATTTCCATCTGAACTCGCGATAAGGATATAACTGATCGGTTTACATTTTTAATAACATGTTACCTTTTGTTTGTATTTTCGATTCATTTATATGCCCTTCATCTATTTTGGAGAAAAGTGATCTTTAGTTTTGTCAATTACTGTAAGATCCAGAGTATAAGTTGCAGCTTATTCGTGTAAAAGTGCGACATTTTTGAGCTGGAGCTAATACGACATTCAGCTTATACGACTAAATTCGGTTTAAATTGAAAACAAAAATGTTCAACGTCGCACCCTACAAATCCATCAGAAATTTCTTTCTCAATATAAGTGAAAATGTCCAGTCTATCGACGAGTTCAGGAACGTCTGCAATGTTTGTACTGTACTCGCTCACTTCCAGCTGCTGCAGCCTCTACGACTAAAATATACACCTCAGAAATATCCTTCCTGCAGCTAGCTAAGATGCGATGCAGCTTATCCTCGGGATTTTACAGCATTATGTTGCCACTCATCACCGAATCGTACTTGCTGTTGAAACAGAGAGAATATTTAAAACGGCTGTTGAAACAAATATTAATATTGCCTCGATTGCGGTCGATTTGTCTAATGTGACTTGGTTAGACAGATCATAGCACTGCAGAAATGTTTCAAACACAAACCATCCGCTTACTAATAATCCCGCTACAAAATGCAGCTAACGCAAAGTTATAAAATTGTACCTTACTGGGGATTGCGCAAAATCTCATTCACTAATTTTTTTGCTTGAGATTTGAATTGAATAAATTGATTAATTGATGCTAATCGCGTCTATCGGTAGTAAGATTCTCCGTCAGTATTTTTCCGTAAACATTCCGAGGAAGTACCTGGACGCATGCGTTTCACTCTTATTGGAGATCATCAGCAGGGCGTGTCAGTCCGATCGAGGATCGAATCTTGCACTTCGTTCGTGCCAGCCCTGCGCTTTAACAACTGAGCTATGGCGGCCCGTTGAACGTTGTAGATTTTTCTATCGTTATTCGCCAGTTACATCTTCTTCACCTCTCCTTATTATCGTATGGAAGCAAAAAAAGCAACTGATTTAGTGAATGACATTTTGCGCAATCCCAAGTAATGCAAAATTTTATAAATTTGCGTTAGCTGCAACTGGCAACAGCTCCTCCTTATGCAATTCAATGATCTTTTTTCTAGTGGTACATTGGATGCAACTAGATTGCTTCATCGCGTCTCAAAAGATTAAGATATGAATCAAATGATCGTATTCCAAACAGTATTGATGAGATGCACAATATAAAATTATAATAATAATAATAATCTTTATTATTATTATTATTATTATTATTATTATTATTATTATTATTATTATTATTATTATTATTATTATTATTATTATTATTATTATTATTATTATTATTATTATTATTATTATTATTATTATTATTATTATTATTATTATTATTTCTTTTGTTTGTGAAATTCTTTTCAATCATTTAATGCGTGGTGCTTTTAAATTAGCAGAAAGTTTTGGGCAATAATTTCGGGTCTCGTTAATTAACGTAGATGAATCATAGAATGGTTTGTTATAAATTTGGATTGTTTTTCTCTAATGAAGTCATTAATGAAATGTAAAATTAGTTAGAAAAAGCTTTTCCCGGTCAACAAATTATCTATTATCTACATCAGACTACATGAATCACTGCCTATATATTTTCTGGTTACCGAAATGTTTATCAAGTATACAATTATTTACTATTCTCGTACACAAAGGCGTCTGTATGTTAATAAACAAGATATATCAAGCTTCTGTGTACTGAGTGGCGCAAATGCATTTTATTCAGAGACATATTTACTTTGAACTTCTGAAAACAAATAAACTACTGTTTAATAAACTTTTCTGTTCTTTCAATAAAATTGCTATGAGGACACGCCCTTTTTAGTACTACAGAAGATCATAATATTCAGAACCCAACTGACTTACTTCTTACACGGAGTCTATATTGAAACTCGCACGTACTTAAATGATAGTGAATAATTACTTATTAATATTGTTTGACAACTGCAAACTGTAGGACACACATCACCTCAAATCTTAGCCTGAGAAGGGATAGCATAAACTAGCTTCTTTAAAATTTAATAATTTTCAAATAGAAGCTCGACCGCTCATTGTCCAACTCAAGTATAATAATTGAAAGTGTATTGTCTTCCATAAGAATAATCCTGATAGATATTTATGTACTCTGATACCTTCTTTGTGAACCAGCGCTTATTTTGTAATACACTTTGCCAATTATTAACTTGTCAAACAGATACCGAAGAAGTCATGATTCGTCGTACAGTGCAGTACTTATTCACCATCACATATGGCCGTGCCTTGTTCAAGATGGTCTCGTCGTTGCCAAGGGAGAAGCTTGCACCAGACATCACAGGGTAAATCTGCATGATTACGCTTTCATTAAATCATATACTTATGGATAGAGTGTTATTTTTGTGCATGTATTACTTTAATTATTTATAAATACAATGTTCATAAGTTTTTTTATGAGGTCTGCTGCAGCCATGGTATATCACGTCCACATTAGTTACAGCCAATTTTATCTTTTATCAGGATATGGATTCATCAAAATCGTTGGCTCGTCACAATGAACATTCTTTGTCTCCAGTCAGAAGATCTAATCTATCCAGTACGTTTATTATTCATGCAATATATTTATGATTATCAGATAGTAATTGATTGAGGACGGATGACTGAACTTCGCAATATACCATAAAAAACAGAGCAAAAAAATTTGAAATGTGTAATATGGCGTTAACTGGAAAGTTATGGAGAATTTTCAAGTCGGAATGAACTGGTATGAAGATTAAAATTCTCCAGCGTTATGTGCATGCCTACAAATTAACACTTTCTTGAGGCGGGTTATAAAAATAAGTGTCTAAACTTACTACTAATAAGTAGGTAAAATAAGATGTTGAATCACGGTGCTCATTTCATGTGACCATTTATAGAAGGAACATTTTTTACATACATTTATTTCACTGTGTAAACCTTTTAGTTTAGCATTTATCGTGCTTGCAGTTTATGTCATGCTATGTTACGCTTTATATATAATATGGAAAAATTGCAACTAGCATAGAATAAAAGCATTCGACCATTTTGGCAGTCATTTCTTAAAAGTTGATTCTAACTAGTTCGGTTTAATTACTGTAATTCAGGATCTGGATCACTGGATTTAATTATCACAAGAATCAGTACACAGTTTTTTAAACCTCTGGAATATACATTCCGAACCCTGATTAAAGGCAATCTTATTCGATTTTTGTGTATTGGAAATCACATTTCAGATAACTGATTTCTTAGTCGCACTCCTCCGTAATCTTAACACTCTTGTAGAAAACTTATAACCGGATAAAAGTTCCCTCTGCCAAGCAGGCAATTGTAGACCGTGAGATATGCGCCAAAGTTGATATCAAGCAAGATCCAAGTTTCTCGAATGAATATTTATGCTATTCTACAAAATAAAACAATAAGAACGCAAACCTCTTGTAAGCTGGATTGCTTTCTCGTAACAGACACAACTACAAAGAGATAATAACAAACAGTATTCGACAATGAGTCACTTGCATCTCACGACAGCAGCACTCACACACGCCGATAAACGACCTAGGCAATTATGCAATAAAACAAGAGTAGGAGAACAGTAAATAAAACAAAGACAGGTCAATATGGGGTGTCAGCACGGGCAGTTGGGGTATGCACAGGAAAACTCCCTTACAACTCTTATTATTTCCATAACTCATTCATATTGAAATATAGTTTTGATCGAAACGGCTTTCGTAAGTAATTTCAGCGGTCTCAAACGTTTCAATTATTCTCTGATAGAACAAGAGGTCTTTCTAAACCAGAGCATGAGAATAATGTCCTCATACAGAATACATTTGGTTTCTTTACGTAGCTTATGGGCATGAATATATGTTTTCGTTTACGACTGTATATACATGAAATGGGTCCAACTTCTTATGCTACAAGAATAATTCATCTCGCTTTCATTTCACCATTATTTGCATGCTTCCCATGCATGGTAAACTCATGCATCAAACACTTCTTTGCATGTTTCACATCATGTCACCTGACCTTGTAGATCATCACTAACACCACTAACGATCAATCGGACATATAGTTTTGGCTCCTAAATAGCTGTGAGTTTTGTTCTTTGAAGCCTATTTGATTTCAACTTTTTATGAAGAGCAAAATAATTTAGCTGAAAAATTTCACCCAATATCTGATTTTCTGTTGCACTAAATCTTGTTTTTATTTTGTTGATTTACGCTACCATTGCACCTTCAGATATTTGAAAAAGATGGTAATCTGTGAGTGGTGACAAATTGATTTCTATATCGAAATTCACAAGATCCATTCAGGTGTTGAGAGAGATTCTGATGATTGGGCATTACAGTTACTCTAAAAAGCCTTCGAACGCAACAAATAACCAGAGTCTCATGGGACCAGTCGAAGCTAACACAACTTGTTAGGAACCTGAAACAGCGCAAGGTTGCATCCCGTTTTCAGGATTCGAATTTTCTAGATCACAGAATCCCAGGGTTCACTTATCAGGATCAAATGAACTAAAATGCCTAGGTACTGAAAAGAATAAAACGAGCGCTATGAAGCGAAATGAATCGTGTTGAATTGTACATAGGATCGTTATCGCAAAAATACGTATATTATAAATCAGCTTGCGGCAACTATGTTACATGAATGCTTACATATGTCAAAATAACTATGGATCGCGTTGAACAGTTGCGCATGCAGCTATAGTGAAATGGTCAGCGCTTGAATCCAGGATCAGAGACAGATGACCTGCTGATGATCGCAAATACACAGGACATACCGCTGTAAAGGACTTCTGGGCCGTAAAATGTATGGAACATACATCGTCATTAACGTCTGTAATGTGAAATGGCGTTTTCCGATTATAAATCATGTAAATGAACTTTCACATTAGAAAATTAAATGATACAGCTCATTTTTAAACAATACAAATGCCTGATATGCTGTATGCTTGAAGCTTGTAAGGATGCCACTAAAAATTGCGCGGAAGCGTTTACCGCAAGTATGTGCTCCAACATGGCAAACACTTTTGTTACATTGAATTTATAGCAATTTTTTAATCGTTGATGTCAACAATAATGATAATAGCAAGAACAACAATAATGTTTTATTCATCCCAATTGAGACCGATTTCCAGCCAATTACATATCAACCAACATTGCATAGAATATTTTTCACAAGACTGCTTTCGAATACATTGGTTAAAATCCCTAGGTAACTGAACATCGTTAATCGCCATCTAATAGGGGTGTGTGAGGATTTATGTATGTGAGTAATTGATGCTAATCGCGTCTATCGGTAGTAAGATTCTCCGTCAGTATTTTTCCGAAAACATTCCCAGGAAGCACCTGGACGCATGCGTTTCACTCTTATTGGAGATCATCAGCAGGGCGTATCAGTCCGTTCGAGGATCGAACCCATCACTTCGTTCGTGCCAGCCGGCGCTTTAACAACTGAGCTATGGCGGCCCGTTGAACGTTGTAGATTTTTCCATCGTTATTCGCCAGTCACATCTTCTTCACCTCTCCTTATTATCGGTATGGAAGTAAAAAAATAACTGATCTAGTGTCTCACTGAATTGTGCACCATGCTGAGTAGTAATCGTGTTTAACGAAAGATATTCAGCCGTATGATAGTTGTACTATAATGAAAAGGAAAGACATTATTCATGAATCTCAACTGAAAAAAAATTTAGTTTTTGATTGATCGCTCACAGAAAACTCAAAAATGTAGTAATTGATAATGACAAATGGTTTCTACATCATTCATCTAAACAATAATGTATGGTGTCATGGAGATTCCTGAATTTCTGTTCAAGCAGTTGAGAAAAATGTAAGGCTGTGAAATACAAAAACTAAAGACCAGCTGGACAACATTTGCCTAGATCGTGGAGTGCAACTTCAAACACACTTCCTTGCTTATCCATCTATAGAGGTAGCGAAAGAATTTTGCAATCTGGGCTTCACTATCTGCGGAAATATCTCTTTAGATTTGGAAATGAGTAGGCTATTTGTGAAGCAGCAACAGTAATGTCCCGACTGAACAAACAATTCTGGACTAGAAACACAAAACAAAAGTTTATATTGCTTTTATACTGAGCACTCTTCTCTTCGCAACGAAACCTGGACAATGTACTGACAACAGTGAGGCTTGACATCTCCCACTCCGCAAAGCTTCGAACAATACTATGTAAAAAAATTGCAAGGTCATATCCCTAACAACGCCTTTTCGCAAAGGATCCAGAGTATCTCTGCCATCCTGGCTCACAGATGTCTGTGTTGGTTCGGTTATCTAAAACGATTAGATGAAAAAACGCATTCTAAAGGCCACGCTTTTTGTTTAGTATGTTAATGCATTCAGTCCAATCGGAAAACTAAATTAATCTCACTCAAAAGTCTGCAAACGGGATGTCCAATCCGGAGGTAGCCGATCGGAACATTTGTCGAGTATCACGAAAGTGGTAGCTACAAAACTATAACAGGACAAAACAGGTCGCGCTACCGGAAAACGGCCGGACAAGACTCGTCGCGTTTTAGAAGCAAATACACATTGACTGTAGCAGCTGTCGAAACCTTGCCCATATAGTATAGGCCTCCATAGTCACAGACAACCATGCAGTATATAAAATACAAATAAAAAAGTAAATGAGAATGAAAACGTAATCTTAACATGATACATAAAGAAAAATACAAAACAAATAATAATAATTATTATTATATTAAAAATTCAAATAATAATTATCATTATTGGGATGAAAACAAATTAAAATAGAAATAGAAATTATTTGAATGATAAATAGCTAAAAAAGTGAGAATATAAAGTCAGAATCTCAGGAAATCCAGCGGATTGATAAACACTATAGTCGCGGGAGATTAATGGAGCAAACGGAAACGCGGTTGCCCTCCTTAACTGTGACCACGGTGACTTAAGTCATCTTGGAGAGCATTTCAGACTTTGTACTTTCATCTGATAACACTCATCCAAAGTACATAAAAATCTTTTCGCGACTACAGCAGTTACATTTGAAACACTGAGAGACCCTTCAGTAGGGTGCTTCTCTCTGCCTTATGGTCGGCACCATTCCGACTCTGACATGAGCCCTCAAGAGAGTTAGGCTTAGATAACAACTTGTTTTGGTTTATATTTTGACAGCAATTTATTTGCCATTAACAATCGATTTTTATTGTTTTGAATCGCTTGCAAACCACTGATTCAGTTGAACAATGTGATCTTGCCAATTTAGGCGCAGTTTTCTTCAAAAATTTTTGTAAGTGGATGATGTTGAGCCTAATTTGCTGGCGTGAACACAGCTCACAGGTTGCGCTGCCGCAGTGGACGGTGCGCAGCTCACAAGATCTGTAGGCTTGCATGTTCCTGTTTACAGTCAGTATCGGTTTCCTCCAGATACGTTTGTTCATCATTGCTCCTACGCTTGCTTGTTTC
>JALGAQ010000009.1:6013990-6050600 GCA_028829895.1 Sinotaia quadrata
TTATCGGTCGGAGTAAGAGTCTGTTCGGATGCAGGTAACCGTGTTGTTTCTGGTAGATTTGCTGCTACATATTCCTGGTTATCAGCGGTTGCTGATGTGTTGCGCCGATTGTGTTCTGACGGTTGTTGTGTTGAGTCGGTTGTGTTCCGACGGTTGTTGATGAGTTGAGTCGGTTGCGTTCCGACGGTTGTTGATGAGTTGTGAGGACTATCCGACAGGATTTGTATTATTTGACCTTTTCGGTCATTATATCTCGTCGCGATGCGTGGGAGGTGAAAAGTACAATGTTTACGATGGTCACTCGTGATCGGTGTCACGCTGTTTGCGCGTGATTGAGGTCAACATGTTTGGAAACGTGACTGGGAAAACAGACTGCTACACTACACAGCTCCCTAGCAGTTTGACCGATGTAGGTCTTTTCACAATCTCCACAGGAGGTCTGATAGACACAGTTTGGTGTGCGTTCAAAGGCTATGCTGTCCTAAACATGAACCAGCCTACTCCGTAATGATGCTCCTTTGTTAAAAGCAACGCTGATATTGGTTTGTATGGTTTGTATGGCATCGCTACCGTGTCAGCCCATTCTTTCTTTGCTATTTTCCGTGGATGTTGCGCTATTTGACACATTTCACTGAGGAACTGTTAAGGGTAACCATTGGCAATGAGTTCTATTCTCAGTTCCTGTCGCGCCTTTTTCTGTCTAATTCGTGACTGCATATTCGCTGAATCGTAGCAAAGTACTCTATCACTATCGATCGGTTTCTTATGTACCGTAGTTTTACGTCCGCCATCTTTGGTACTGTGCACTAGACAATCCAAGATTGGTATTGTTCCTTTGTCAGATTCTATTTCAATCGTGAATTTAACGTTTTTTATACTGCTCAAATATTCAAGGAACTGGTTGATCACATCTTTTTTAGATTACGGCGAATGTGTCGTCAACGTACCTCCACCAAATTCTAGGTGGTGTGTGGAACTTCTGGAGTATATGCTCCTCGAACTTTTCCATGTATATGTCCGACAGAACTGGGGACAAAGGTGAACCCATCGCAAAGGCCGTCTTGCTGTGTGTATGTCACCGACCCAAACGTGAACTCCCTTGAATTGAGGCATACGTCAATACCCTCCTTGATTTCACCAACCGTCAGATTAGTTCTGTTGTTCGAGGTCGTTTTGAAGCAGCCAACGATCATCGGTATTTCGCATTTTTACCCATGTTTTGATATCGTCTGCGAACATAGTGATATTACAACGAAGGAGCAGTGGTAAATCATTCACGTAAACGAGGAATAATATTGGACCCAATACCAATGCTTGTGGTTCCCCACTTGCTACTGATATTTGTTTTGAGAGTTCTCCATCCACTCGCACTCTTATATACCGTTCTTGCAGGTAGCTGGAAATCCAGTCAAGCAAGATTCCACCGATATCTTGTCCTCGAGTTTATAAAGTAGAATGGTGTGCTTGACACGATCGAACGCTTTGCACCTGTTTAGGAAACAAGCTTGAAGCGCACTGTCATCGTTTACAGCTTTGGTCCAATTGTCTATCGTTACCAGAAGAATAACGATGCATAAGTATTTTCGTCGTATCCCTTGCTCTATGTGGGTTATAAATTTGTTTCGTTCTAAATGTCTTGAAATAGCATCCGCTGCAAAACTTTAGAGCAGTTTTGATATGGTGGGCAGCAACCTCGGAGCGATCACTTGCTGTGTAAATTGGTAACATGATTCCGCACTTCTATGCACTAGGAACGACACCGGTTCTTAACGAGTTGTTGAACAACTCCGCTAGCGGTTGTACAAGAAGCAATGCGCACAAAGAGATTGGTACTCAGTCAATCAATATTTTTTGATTAGGCAAGCGAGATAACAAAATGATTCACTGAGGACTGTCTGATGCTATAATAAGACAACAGCCAACTGAAACATTGGATTTTGAGAAAGAAAATACCTTTTAATCTAAGGAAATGCAAGAATTTGTTGCAAAACAATCCAATATAAATTACTTACTCAATGCGCCTTAATTCAGGGTGGATGATAAAAGAAAACAATCATTGTGGTTGGGCAAGGGCTGATATGAAATCAACGAAGTATTTTGATATGGTTTGCAGATGAACTTCGAACATATTAGCAATACTCAGGGTTAATTTCTCAACGTGCAATGTACAAACATTCCCTGGGCTAATGACTATATGCTCAGTACATTCGACGAATTATTGTATCCGGGTTTATATTCCTCGGTAAAAATGACTCAGACTATCTTGCAGCATCCAGTCCTCGATCTATGAGTATAATAATACGCGAGTTGATGCAATACCCTCAAAGCACGCTTAAGTGCAGAGGATTTACTGGATTCCGTCATTCTCGAAGGAATATGGACATTTAGTCACTCGGATTTATTTTATTATCCGAAGGTTGTACACTTAGCTCCTAATTTTTATTCATACGTGTATTATTATTTAAATTAAATTATTAAATTAAATTGATGATATTGTTTACAATATCGTTAAAGCCTTTTGTCGTATATATAATTTATTATATTAGGAATTTATTAGCATTGGGGCTATCTACTTCCCCTATATTATATTAAGTGTATCGCCGTCTATGACATTAGAGTGTTATATTAAATGCTCAAATTATTCCACAGCTACCAGAGGTGAGGTGTATTCGTCTTCTAAATAATGAGCTTTGTGTGATTGTTCTTTGGTCCCAAGACCTTCTCGTGGTCTTTGTATACTTTTGTAGCTGCAACATTTATGATGCTTTCCCAACTGTTTCTATCCGTCGCACTTTCTTCCCAGATCATTAGATCGATGACTCCGGATTCGAGATATTCTATGCAGACGTCCTTTTTGGATAAAATTTAATCTTCTAGCTAATCTGGAGGCACTGGCATATTTGTTATATAACACGGTTTTGGGAATGTGATTCCATCAACTCATTTTAAATGGCCAAACTATCGCATACGCCTGTGAGCCAGGAGAACGAACATAATCTAGAGCCAGGCACTTTGCCAGACGTCGTTGTTCGAAATATGGTATTGCGGAGATTGTGAGATTCGTTGAAGGTTTTGAAGGTCGAACACGTTGTGTTTTCATTGCTGATGTTAGCGTAGCTTCACTATCGTAAAAGGGGATGTTCAACACACAAAACCTGTAAACTTGCATTTTGATATTTATAGTTATCGTGTGGTTTTGGTTGTAGTGCCTCGTAAAAACACTTTCCGAACTTCTGTTTTTGACCTGTAGTGGAATGCAGTGATTATGAGGTTGAGATATCCACCACAATTATGCTAATTCGAACCCGACCTGACTACGGTCAAATCAGAAGTCGATCCGTAACAAATAGTTGTGTATAGACAAGTGGACGCTGGTCAGACAAGAGTCTATGGACTAGTCATTAAAGTTAAACGTGCATGTTATTTTCTAGATTGGGTGCAATTAAAGTTCACATCATAGTAAGTTATATCATACATCAACGGCACTCACATTGGTGAAGAAAGGTTGCTGTGCAAAGTGTCGACAGTTATCTCTTGCGCATATTAGAGTGCCATGGCAACTCTAACAATTGGACTTGCTAGAGAATGTAGGCAACTCCAACAAACCGAAGCCGTACAACTATGATTGTTAAACCCGGAGCATAGCCTCAGGAACAGTGGATGCACATGACTTCATAGCAGACGTGGTTCTCTCATCAGATCATAAACACCCACATAGAGAAAGACCAGAAGTAATTTTAGATCCACACATGGTGGTAAGCCGGCGCCGGTAAGTTTTTCTCGTACGTAGAACAATTAAACTAAATATGTATGCTGTTCAACAAATACATGTGCATTCAAACGGCACTGCTAAACATACATTGAGCTTATTCTTGAACATAGTTACTAATCAATGCCTGGTACATGTTGGGATCATGTATGCGTGTTATCTTTACCTATCTCAATATTTCATACGGGCTTTCTCATATGTATCCCATCTCATGTTTTCTGATGAACTTTATCACTTCTTTGTACTTTGAATTACAAATAAATATCCTTGGTTTAAGAAAAACAAAAAAACACGAAATTCATCCCGAACAAAAGACGCTTTCACTTTATCGACCAACGAATTAGTTTTAGTTAAGCGATCCAGAGAGGATTGCTGTCGGGGCGATGAATATGATGAACCTGGAGTGTCTGAAACGAAGGTATCCCATTATCTGTCTTAATAATGAAAGCCAAAGGAAAGCTTTGCCAGTTTGACCGCAAGAGTTGTTCTTGTGCCAGATAGATTACCTGAAGAAACTGACAGACATTAGCCGTTCGGGACGTGTCTTAAAACACCTGCCAAAATATAACAATCAAAGGGGTTCTCGAGCTTCTAGAGATGTTTGCCACCTTGTTGGCTCACATCATTTGCGAGAGACCATGGTGTTTGTCGCTCGAGTCTGTCTTTTTTAATTTAATAATAATAATATTGGTAATGCTTTGCTTGTGCCAAATGGCATGAATTTTCAACAAGTTACATGATTTTCCAATATTACCAAAAAGTGTTCATCCATCATGACGTTTTTCATCGTCGTCAGCATGTCGTAAATCAGCTGTTTTATTTTGTTTTATTTTATTATCACCATTTGCTTTTAACTTTGCTCAAACTTTAATTTTTCTTTTAGAATAATGTAAAAACAACAGTTTATGTTTTACTCTGATCATTATCATCATCGTCATATTATTATTATTATTATTATTATTATTATTATTATTATTATTATTATTATTATTATTATTATTATTATTATTATTATTATTATTATTGACATTTTTTCATCAAGTTACATGTGATTCCGATACGAGTAATAAAGACGCAGGTACTGTGTTCAACAGGAGAAAAAACAATGGCTTTGTAAACAGTGGATTTATGAAATGTAACGACAGTGAAAAAGAACATGCTGGATGAACACCTTCTTTTTGTAATATTGGAAAATCGTGTAACTTGCTGAAAATTCATCCCACTTGGGATAAATAAACATTATTATTATAATCATTATTATTATTAAAAGTTACGATTTTGTTTTTGTTTAATAATCTTTCTTAACTTGTATTTTTTATTTAATCCATCATTGTCTGTGACTCTATATAGGCCTACACTTTTCATCGTCCTGCCAGATATACGGGAGCCAACTCGCAGTATGGTATGGATAACATCTCGATAATGGAAGCGATTCATGATTACAAGCTATCTGAAACCTCGGTACTCACGGGGCTGTATTAAAGGTGTATGCTTTACATGCCTTGTATTACACTACTTCCACTGCATCGCTCAATAAAATACGATCTCATGATGTGAAGCGAGCTGTTACGGTTCGTTACAACATTTGTTTACTGGCATACATCGAGTTGCTACATTTAGCACATCTACTCCTAAACGATCATATGTACCTGATGTTTGCGCTGCGTTTCCTGAACCTTGTTATTCTAATCGCCTCTAGCTGAGAGTAGAATGTTGGGTTACTTAAATTAGAAAACATGATCAGAAACGTATCCACGTATCAGAACCGCGCTGGCTTTTACACGACATTCAAAGAGCGAGACCATAGGCGACGCATTCACATGTCTGGTTGTGGATCGACAGGCGACGCCTGAAATGACTCAATTGGCCCACCCACGATACGTTTAACCATTGGTCAATCGGTTGGTACAGCCGTTCGATTGGTCTACCAAATGGCAGGCGAGACTGCCTTCTTTTAATTGATTGGTCCCAATAGTCCGACAATGCTATACGCACGAGTAGACATTCTGGTGACCTAGGTTAGGTTTAATAGTGCGTCAATCGGTTCTAGTGTCATTCGGAGTACCACATTTTGCTTCGATGTTGCTGTTCATCAGAGCCTTGTCAGGTGTAGTGACACCTTTGACTGTTAATCCATATGAAACTATATTTTCTGTGAAAACTAGGATTTTACACCTGAAGGGTAAGTGAAACAATTTCCACTATGCTAGGGGATGTTCACGATTTTAAAATAAGCTCTTGCTTCAGTCAACATACATGTACCGTCATTGTTTGTTTAAATAAATGATAACATTTATCTGTCAAAGATACATATTTGAGGTGATATTCATGAGCCATTTATTGTTTTATGTTAGAAAGCCGAGTTTAACTGAATTATCTATTGATGTAATTTATCATTTGTGCTTATTGGGATCAAATCTGAAGGTGGATGTATTTTATTTTTTGTCCCGAACATATATTTAATGCTATAAACTATTTGTGGACTTCAAATACAAGAGTGCTAGTCGGTCGTCGATAAGAAGAACACAGAATATGGAATTTTCAACCTTGGACTTTTTTCTGGGTTGAAGAGGTTTATGTACTGTTTTTTGTGCCACCAAAATTTAGTTCGTAATTGTACATATAGGACTTTCTATCTATCGGTTTCCCTCGCTTTTCTGTACTCAACCGAACGAATCACTGTTAATAATAACGGACATTTCATTGTCATTTGTGAGTGGTACGTAGTAACACTGCTGCCCGGGGGTACCACCGCCCATCCTAAAAGAACATGTAATTCGCCACTACAAGCCCTTGGGCTAAGTTGCCAGCTTCTCACTCTTCAGTCAAACATTACTCTTCACATTTTTTCCATTTATGTAGTTGGTATTGGGTATTTTGTTTTCAGACAAGTTTTTACTACCAACGGCAAGACTCATAGAATAAGACCCAATTGATGGTCGCTGTATTGGATGTTTACTACTCTGCATACAGTGTTTAGTTCTTTTGGCTTCTTGCCTCTGGTTTTTATTCTCCTACGATTTCACTGCTTGTTTTTTTTCTTGGATGAAGATAAAAAAGACTGGACAGTCTATTATGTATAGTTAATTATACATCGACCAAAACTCTCCGGAGTAAATAAACTTAACATATACCGAAACACAAGGATATAGTATAGTATATGGAAATATAGACTAACAGGTGTTACTCCAGATCCCTCGTTATACCTCATACACGATTGATCTACCGGTGGTACTTTTTCTTCCGTTCGTCTTTGTTTGCAACAATCTACCGAAAATATTGCATATGCTTCAATTGAACATGCATTCAAGAATCATTTGCAGGCGTACGTGAGAATCACGACAAACCTTGAACCTATATACTAATACACACTATTGTTTGTTGCGGACCACGGATATGTATTGGTTCTTGTAAAGCTAATTGTTTTTTATGCCATTAAATTATCGATGACCTTAGTGACTGAACATAATCTTCACCCACCAGAGAGAAGTCACTCGCTCTATGAACTTGCGTACATCGTACATCGATTATGGTCTGCACTTAGTTTAAAGCATACAGAGCTTTGTTGAGGTTTCTGGGTTTATCTACGTTGGAAGATATCTTTTACCAGATTGATGGAGCATGTATACAATCCTGTGTTATGCAACGCGAATGTAGCGTAGTCACGGGAAGTAATATAGTTTGGATATGAACCGTAAACCCCTCTCAATAAGTTTATCATGGTTATGACCGATTGGAATATCATTCTAAGACAAAGTCTGTTGGGAACAATCGGCGTATTCTATTATTCTATTATTATTCTATTCGTTCTGCTACTGCAAGAGCTTCGTCAAGGTAAGATGGAACAGAATGTTTGTTTTATCCTAAACTGTTTGTTTGTTTACGTCGATCGTATATAACCTTGTCTTTCTTATGCGTCGCCTTTGTCTCACTCTACCCGTTTCATTGTCTAGACCAGGTCATGCGCAGGACAGGGTATGCTTCTTTGCCAATCATGCACTTCTTATCGTGTTTCGGAATGCAATTCTTACGATGTGACGTCACCAGTCTCACTTTGGTATTAGATTAATTCAGAAGTCGGCCAATTTCGACTCTTGTACACATTGTTTCACGAATTCGGCTATTCTAAAGAGTTATTAAGGGCCGTAATGCGAATGTTCACGGGGAGCCCATTTCTAATCCTCCTAAATTAGTTTCCGGAGACTACAAATGTTTGCTGTTTTAAGCATATCGTTTAATCTCCACTCAACCTCAGTGAAAAGCTCAGCAGTCTCTATGCAGATGGTACGACCTGGTTCGAATCTGCACCACGATGTGATATGACTATCATTTAGATCGACTATTTAAAGGAATATCTATCAATTCTCGAATTCCGATTCCTCTCGATCCCGCGAAGATAAGATCAACACGTCAGGCTGTATTGTTGGTCGCTGATAAAACATTTATCGCAGTAGTAACACACCTTCAAATTTAGATGGATTAAAACGGGCCAGACAAATAAAGCTTTTATATCGCGGCAAAGTGGATTACTCAGGTCATCCATGCAGCCGCAGCTCTCAACCCGAGATTTCTGTAACATATTGTGCACTTTCATTGCATCGACACCTGCCCGTTGTAGAGTAATTCTTAGTGCTACTTAACGTAATATTTTTATCCATTATGCACAGAATTTCCGATCAAGTTACATTGAGATCATACCCATTGCTGCTGTCCAAATGTAAAGGTTCATGCAGCTCAATACAGCTTGGAAAGTTCTCACGCACCTTCGCCAACAATAAATAAATTCAATCGTTATTTCTAGTGGCTGAATTTTGCTTTCATCACTCTTATTACCTAACAAATAGGGATTACTCTAACAATATCAATGATAGAAATGAAATGCGTGAATGATCATAGTTAATTAAAGATATGTTTCACGTTCTAGCACAGTAAACTCAAAAAATAACTCAGTGGCGCCAATCGTTGCTAACACAAATGATGCCCGAAACTTCATCAGCTCCCCAGGTGTATACCGGGCTTGTCCCGGCACAGGCGAATCAGTCCACTGAACTGTACTGAGAAACATCTAACATAAAGCTACAATGGTACCATGTATCGCATTTATCGAATAGATGGTCTAAATTAGTCAAGCTTATGAATCGATTGCATATGTGGGTGGCACGAACATTCTTTGTTTTATTTCTCCATATCCTCATTCAACCCCTTTCACCTACTGGCTCATTGAAGAACTCATTAACATGTCGGAGTTCTTCATTGTGCATGGTGGTTATTCGTGATTATAGCTTAATTTCATTACGGTATTTTACCTACTTAGCATTTATTCCATTCATAATGATTAGTTAATAAATAAAAATACGCACGCCTAATTTACCCTCAAGTGAAATCAATTATCAACATTTTTCACACAATATCAACTTCGATTCATGTGCTTAAGTGAGTACTCTACAATTAAGTTTGATTATAATTCACCCCATCAAGAAATTTGAAAACCTTCTTTTGAAGGAATATATCTTATTTCTTTTTATTACAAACTATATTTAATTATGCCGAAAGGGAGGGTCCATGGTCAATGATCACTTGTACAAACAACCACAATACCAAATGGAGAATTGTGAACGCTCATGTTAGACTGAAGAGTAAGAAGGCGGCAACTCAACTCCGGAGTGGCGAACCACACAAGGCTCCTATGGGAACATGGTACTACAATCAAAATTGTCTAAGGTGATCGTCTAAGATTATCCAATAAGCTGTCCGTTGTTGACAACTGTGCCTTTCTACGACTTCACATAAACTAGGGAATCATGAAAAATCTGTCTGCTTGCATCGATGCCACCTGACGCTGATCATGTCTGTTGGTTTTGAGTGAATGGCTACCTTCGGCCCCATCATATTTTATCTATTTTTTCTTGTTGGGGACAGTTTTGTCTACAAAAAATGAATGGGAATGAAAATCGATCGCTGCATTAGCCAAACCTGACTCCCATAGTCCAGATAATAGACACGCAGAGGTCTAAACTGTCAAGTGTTTTCCTCAGTTGTCTCTGTTCATTACTGAATGAATCGTATTTTAGGTCCGCGCGTGCTAAACACCACCACACGCAGACTTGACACGTTACTGCACGTTCCTGCATCTAAAGCGGAGGTGGCGGGTAACAGAATGTGCTTGGATTTTGTCGATCTAGTTTTGAGAATCACCTGTTTAGGCGATTCGGATTGGATTTCCAGCCGTTCGTTTTCTCCTTGTCAAGAACAATCAATGCCTTTTTAAAACGGCGTGATAACGTATGTATATTTCTTTCTGTTCGAGTTTCGTTCTATAATATTGCGCTGTCTCGAGTCACTAAATCAGTGTGATTTAACAGTTTCGTTATGAATTCATTCAGCTGCCTACATTCCTTCTCTAATTCCCAACCGCGTCAAAGGTGTCGAATTAATATCCTATCTATCGTTTTGGAATCAAGTGAACTGTTTCAGAATGAAAAAAAACTTAGTCTTTCAATAACTAGTGGTGGAATGGGGGTAATGCACTCGCACACTAGATAATAAGACCATTCGGGCACCGATTTCCCAGCTTCACACTCACGAACTACGCACAGGGTAGTTTGGAATTAGGCCAGACATAAATTTGGCGATGTTTTTTCAGTGCTCAACAATGATTGCAGGATAAGAAAATTGTTTTATTGCCAACCATTTAAAGATTCTTGAAAAATAGATATAATTCATCCTTGTTCGTTCATTATAGTCTACTGTATCGACCCTGCTCCTGCATATCTAATACCTAATAAATAAATCTGAGGCCAATTGGATCACGTGCCATAAGATGAAAATTACCCTTATCAAATTAAGACATTGCTTAATCGTTTATTTCGTTAGCTTCCTGCAATGCCATATACGTTTGGAAATATGAACAGTTTAATCGGAAGAGAAGACGATACAATCGCATCATTGGTTTCTGTTCTGCGCCATATCTTCTAGCGTCCTTAACCACTAAACGTCAACGCTCCGTGAGTCCCAACCTAGAAGTTGCGAAGAACCAACACGACCCAGATTCTTTACTCCATGGCTCCTAATCCTTGATTGACCGCCACGCTGTTTCTTCCACCACCGGGAAGAACAAGTAACACTCGCTTTGAGAGACAATGTTTAAGCATGCGCAGCGCTTGTCTTAACCGATGTAGCCGGAAGTTTGAAATAACGTGCCCGAGAGATCGACTATCTGCACATAAGACACTGCACCGCACGTATTTATTGCTCACGTGTTGTTCCCACTGAATACGGACAGTGCCACGAAGACAGCGATGCTGGAACACATTAAACCGACGGATATATTCTACATGAAATGCTGTCTCACATTCGTAGAGTGCCGAAAAAATATGTTTACCAACCTAGTGACAACTCTGTGAGTGGTTTCTGGGCGTGATATTAACTGACTGCCCAAGCTGAAGCAACTGCTGGAGTGGGATTCGAACCCGGGTCGCTTTCCCGAGACTCGAGTTCGTTATCCACTGCGCCACCCCAACACTGTAGCACGACACTCGTTTTATATAGTCCGCGCTTGAGAAATATGCAGTTCCTATAGCTGTTGGTTTTGCAAGACCGGCCGGATTGAAGGTTGATCTCACTATATGTAGCACAGTAACCTCGTTTGTACATCTTATAGACCGACTGTTTCCTGCGATTAGTATGGGGCTGACATTACCGCTGCTTTTTTATTTTGCTCTGGCACACTTGATAAACAGGCAGCGAAATGTCTTGGATTTTGATCACTACTGTGAAACTAATGAATGACATTCAGTTTCAGTCTTTGGTATACCTGTTGTGAAGCAAGGGCATGTAGCGTTAGGTTTCCATGATTTTATTCAACATTTGGCCACATTTTACGTCAATCATCAATCGTAAAGTCCCATGTACTTGTTACACATTTGTTTGTCAATTCACTTTTCTTTGTGTACGTGACTAGTCGTGCTGCAGCCGTTACCTTCTCAGTTGTTTAAATATCCAACCAAGTTTCAGATCTCTGTCCGATTTGGATAACCAAGTGATATCACACCCGCAACCATGTCACAGACTGTACGGTGTTATCAGTTAAGCAGTGCAATAATGTCATTGCGCTCATTATTTTTTCATGCCGCTTTCATGTGGTTCAGTGTGCCAAGTTTTGTGGTAACCTATTCATTTTCTAGATAGTCAGCGGGTCAGATTAGCTAGAATTACAACCTACGAACCGCGTCCTCAGTGTGCATATCTTGAGTGATTTCCCATTGATAGAATTTTCACTGTCGTTCCGGTATGTAGACTGCGCTACAACTAGTTTGCCACGACCGAGTTGTCAGCTCTTATCATTATCGAAAAACCGTAGTGTTTGTCACCACGATTGATTTTATTTAATTGTGCTTTTCTTGATTTGCATACTCTTTCTTAATTTTCCATCATATATATATTTATTTCAAACTTAATTCTATTTTTATGCTACTACTACTAATAAATATTATTATTATCAATATTAATAGTAGTAGCAGTATTATTGATAATATTATCATTTACATTGTTCGTACGTATACGTCACGATTTTATTTTAATAATCTTTTTACCTGATCTGGAACACTGGTGAGAAAGTGCAATGGATCGAAATAGTTGGCGGAGTACCACAAAACTATACCAAGACCAAATGAAGTCGCAAATGTTTCCGCAGCTGATATAGGCAGTGCTTCTTAAACGCAAGCTTTGTCCACCAGATGTTCTCTTGTACCGCGACTTCATTTGGTCTTGCTATAGTTTTGTGGGTTCATGGTACTCCGCCAACTATTTCGATCCACTGCACTTTCTTACCAGTGTTTCAGATCAGTGCCTTCCCATTTACTATCCTGTTTGTTGATGTCCTTGTAACGAAGATTTGGTCTACCGACTGAGGTAATAGTTGATTTTATAAGCACAATACCTGTGTGCCGTCTCTTGTTTCAAATGAGGAAGTGACATGGTGTGTTTGAGAAATTACATCATGGTCTAGTCAGTCAACCTATAGGAGCCTTATGTGGTTCGCCACTCCAAGCCCCTGGGTTGAGTTGCCGGTTTCTTACTCTTCAGTCAAACATGTCCATTCACAATTCTCCATTTGTGTATTTGGTATTGTATGTTTGTTGAGTTTCTTACTAGGGGTCTTTGACCATGAGCCCTCCCTTCCCTTGTAATCAAATATAATTTGTAATAAAAAAAAGAATGTGCTGAACTTTTATCCCATCCGCGTTAATATACCACACAAGATAAGATAAGATAAGAAAAGTGCTTTATTTATCCCAAATGGGATGAATTTTCAGCCAGTTACATACATTCCAATATTACAAAAAACAAAACGCTCGCCATCATTTGCAACTTGTCCTTGACTCAATATACACGCGTTATTTTCCCATGGCAAATCTCCATCGTTTGATTCAGCAAAAACATCTCCATTCCTCCTCATACAATGAGTAGATATGCGAAATCCCACATGGATTTGTAGCTTTTTGCACTCTGATGAGTTCTCGTTTTGGGACAATGAATAAACTGCATCTAGGAGAATTTCATAAATATTTCATATTTGCGCGCTATGACTAGCATTGAGTGATATGTAACTGGCTGAAAACCGATCCCGTTTCGGATGAATAAAACATTATTATTATTATATCCTGCCGTGGATAAGCGGGTTTCGGTCCAATGAGTTTCATGGGAATTCATTTCGGATGAAATTCCCTTGTATCCACTCTATTTCCAAACCGTGTGATTTATTTATTCACAAAGCTATACATTTGAACGCATTCGTTTCATGTATGTCATTTGCGTCCGATTTCATTGCATCAAAAAGTTTAGTTTTACGACCGTCTCTTGCGTTTAAGTGCCATCTGAATGCGTGAACGTGCTTCATTATGGTGAGATTTTACAAGCGGGGGTGTTTTATTAAATGGTTGCACTGAATACTCCTCCCCAGTGGTTCAGTACTTCAGTGCTAATTAAAGTTTGGTTGTTGCACATTCTTTGCTGTTCCAAAAACTTTGCTTTGTTCTACCCAGTATTGTTAGGGTTTTGGACTGAAAACTTGTCTAGCGGAAGAGGTCTTGTAGTAAGTTTTCAATGAACAGTCGTTACATTGACTTATGTGCTGCGGTGGCGCAGTGGATAGTGCACTGGATTCTGAAGTGACCCGGGTTCGAGTCTCACCTCGGCAGCTTCGCCTTGGGCAATCGGGTAGTATCACGCCCACGAATGACTCACACAGTCGTTTGGCGCTAGGCCTGTGATGAGGTTGGCGAGCACACATTGATTTATGTACACAACTGCTGGCCACACTTTGACTTGACGAGAAATCAGTGTATTACCCGTAGCATTGCACCTGCGGATAATTCATTTCGAAAGTATGCTTCCATACCGCTAATGGATTTCGCCGTTAGACGTATATGTATTTTTTATTACAAAATATATTTGATGACAAGGAGAGAGGTAGGCCTATAGTCGAATTATATATGATTGAAGAGCAAGCAAATGGTAACCCAACACAGGGGCTTGGAGTGGCGAACCTCATAAGATTGCCATACGTTGGCCGGTGGTGCTTCCCGGGTGGCAGACAGCTGTCTACCACTCACACGTACGTAGGTGATCATGATGATTAATGATTGGCTACCGTCAGCCTCGAAGCTTATGGTTTTCTCACCCCATATATTTTTTCATCTTTTATTCCCTAGGCCGTACTTCCAATTTCTCATTTTTCGCCTGTTGGTGTATGTTCTCCACCATTTCTTTCATGATCACTATTTCTATTTAATCTTGTTGGAAGAAAGCAATCTATCAACTTATGCAGTGTTTTCTCAAATTATCCTCTCATATCCATATCATTGAAAATGCCCATCTGTTTTCTTAGAACCCATGAACGGATCATAATAAACCTACTGCTACTTTCCTTTAGAACGATACCGAATCGGGATGCAGGGTTACCAGGTCTCCGTATGAATCGCACATACCATGAAGATATACAGTTTGTATGATTAAAAATCAGTGCTAATGTTCAGTCCCTGAATAATGATCTAATGTTAGAATATTGGATATGAGCCTGTAACTTGCTGAAAATTAATCCCATTTGGAGTAAATCCGGCGTCAATTTATTTATTACTCTGATCTATCAATGCCGAGCAACATACTTGACCTCTCGAGATTGAGGAGGGCCAAGACATATACACACTGCGTTTAGTTTCACAGAAGTCTTACAGAAAGAAGTTTTTTACTTTTATTTTATTGTGATTTTTTCTTCTTTCATGAAGGTATTGCCGTTACCCAGCAACATCTCATTTACGACGGGGTCGAGCTACCGGATGCAACTGTTCTGGCCTTCGCACATATTGGTCATGGTGCACTTTTGCGCCTGGTTCTTGGTCTTCATTCGGGTCCACTCAGCAGAGATCTTCCCAATTCAGTCTACCCCACACAATCTACTCATCCACAACCCACCACATGGTGTCCACTTCCCATCACAGTCTCTCAGCTGGTTTCACATCGAAGCCCAACCACTGTCCTCCCCTTGGTATGTGCAGCTGCAGCTCTCAGGGAAAGGGGAACGTAGACAGCGCACGCATAACGATGTCTCCTCTCAAATTACTGAACTGAATTCAGAGTGCTTCGATGCCGAGGAACAAGTGAGCGAGATTGCGGAATTTCTCGGTTACGCAATCGACGAATCCGAAATTTCATTGCAACTGGATCCCATGACCGCGGATCTGAGCCCAACTTTCGCCTCTGAATATACAGACTCCGCTGCGCTACCTCATTCCATAGCTCACCCGGTCCTTCTTTCTCCATATTACTCACTACCGTTTCAAATGCAATGGATGTCGCAGCATTCAGAGGTGAGTCCTGTTTTAACTTATCATCAGTACCTCCTTCATTCAACTCAGTTATATGAGACGCACGAGCGACTTAGTATAGTTCTCATCAGGGCAGAGACCACATGTATCAGATGCTCGCTCAAATAATTACGGTTCAAATAAAGAGTTCCTGCAAGATCATAAGAAGAGGGTAAAGCTGGCGGTCGACTTCATTTAGGCGTCTCAGACGTGCTTATCGTACTCGTCTTTGATGTGGTCTCTGTTGATCAATCGCTTTCTGAAGCATGCAGTTGCTGGATTTGGTTTCTATCCGATCGTGCTTGTGGTTCAGCTTAACTTTTGATGCATAAACTAAATGGATTTAGTTTGTAACATGTGTCTAATGACTCCCTATTATCGTTACAGGGGGCAATGAGGATATTCCTTTGATGTATTTGTGTGGCTTGCTATTCATATCTACTGGGCTAGTTCTCCCACATATAAGATCTCGTTAGATCAGAAGTAACATTGCTGGGTTATGAGCTGCTGCGCTTTTTTCGGAGGTTTGTACCCTACGAAGCTTCATCTAGTTTGGGGTATCCCGTACATTTCGATGCGTATGAACTATTATTCATGTCGAATGCATGGTTCTCATTAATACCACCCCTATGATGCGGCTATGCATGGGACATTTTTTACTGTGACTGTCCATTTTGTTCGGGTAGTCCTAACAGGTATACCATCATCTTTGATCAGAGGCCGTTATTTCGCACTTATTGGCGATCATCAGCAAAGCATATTTGCTTAGTAATCCTGTATTTGATGTATATCCTCAAATGTATAAGAACACACTATGTTGAGTGGATAGGAAGACAGGTTATTCCCTAGAAGTTTCAGGTATGAACGATCTGAGTGTCCTCTTTTGATTCCATGCGATTTCATTTTTTCGTCTCCGGGCTCTTGTGTGACGCAGATCACGTAGCGATGGCCTCCGTTTATCTTGATCCGCCAGTGAGTTTTGTGGATATCCTCTTGGATGGACCGTTTTATTTAGTTGATGGCTGCCAACCGAATACAATCGTTTGTGGACAAGGAGCTAGGATAGGCTGTGGAGTCCTGCACGTTGCTATTTTCAGGTAGTCTCCTGGGGATTGATGAAATACGTCAAGTGTTGGATCTACGATCGCCAACCCGAGCTACGCGCACTGGACCACATATGAAATCAAAACCCCAATGGTTAATAACTTTTTTTCAGGCAAACGCCAAAACACAATGGAGTTCAAATGCAGTACCTAAGACGGGTTTGCATTCAAAGTTATAAAACAAAAAAGTGATTTTAAAACGGGACGTTTCAAGGTTAAACTACAACCGACACCACGATGGTCAAGTCACAACGGGTAGGCATGACTGACAAGGAGCCACATAAAGGCACTAGTTGTCAACAAACAGATCAATATATCAAGGTCACACGCAATGTGATGAAAAACGACCCAATTGGAAAAGAGAGGGCCGGGGATAAAGTACATTTGTCGTATGATTTGAGCGATCGAATCAGCCGTGAGTCTGTTCTCGATGGACGCAGCTTCCCTATCGTTTTGGTAGGGCAGTAAAACCACATGGTCTCTGTGTACTCCAGTTGACAGTCTCCATAAAGGAAATAAGATTCTTTGGTGATTTGCATATAAGAACTCATAACCTAGGCAATTCGAAAAATCAGCTCTAAATTATTTTAAGTGAGAAGAACTTTTACCTTACTGACGATTTCTTGTGACTGATCATTTTAAAATGTTTTTTTGTGAAAACTGTAATTTTTCAATTTTAGATGAACCCTATCTTAGCACCTACTTTCAATCAGTTCAAATGATGAATGCAGGGTTCAACCAAGTGAATGCAGCTCAACCGAACGAAACACGTCTACCAATCGTGGTTCCGGCTCACCTTTATCAGCTCCTTCCAACGAAGTTGCGATATATCTCAGAATCCCAAGGTCGTCTGGTCTGATACTCCAGTCGATGCGGTCCAATCACGAGTCTCTAGCAACTTGGAACCATCTCTCACACGTGCATGTTCATCTACAATCGATCCACTAAACACAACCACACAATCAGTGATTTCAAAGCTGCTACGAGTCTAGCGCACCATCTCTGCATGAATCTGTTCCCTTGACAGCAGTCAAACCACTCCAAGGCGAATCCTCACTGACCCAATTTTCTGACCGGTAAGTCGTGAATCAATTTTTTAATCTATTAATGTGGCAAGCCCCTCTGCTAATGTATTTAGCTCCTAGTTTAAAGGTTTTGAAGCGCATGTGTGGTGACCTAACAAGCTATCACGGATTCCGCGTTTTTGTGTAATTTGAATTATCGATCTTCCCAGCGGTTTTGTGTGTTACATTACACTTTGTTAGGTGATTCGTTATGAGTTCTGATATGCTAAAGCATTTGATCTTCCCTACCCGGAATCACTTCTTTCTAATCGCCTGATCGCGAGCGTTGGCCCCTATCAACAGCTAATGGCAAATCGAGCATATTCTTATCAGTCCATTACTTAATGTTTTCTGTCCCGATTTTGTTTGTTCGTTGATCTACGTTCATGGAAATTTTGACCGGATTGTTGCATACCTGAAGCATTGTGATGGTGGTAAGCTTGGGTTCACGACTCCCCATTGGTCGCTAAATTGGGTCATCAAGAATCGGCGCGGCTTCAATTTTGTGAAACTTGAATACCAACTCAGTTGCATGTAGTTCCGGTACTCATGACGAAAGGCATGAAGAAGGTTTGACTGAAGAAAATGTGCACAGACGCTGAGATCATAACGGACGGATTCAAGATCAATGAAGAGCAAAATATTGGAATGCATTTTATTTCAATTATTTTGGACTATGCGTTGTTAACTGAAAAATCATTCCATTTATTATCAATATCATCATTATTATGTAATTATTAATATTAATGTTGATGTTAACATTAATTAATTATTATTAGTAATTACTATTATTAAAAAATAAAATAAAAATAAAAGAAACGATGAAAAATTAAGAATTGAGTATAAAAATTGAGAAAAATAAAATAAAATCAATCGGGTTGACAAACATCATAATCTTTCGATCTTGATGGAAGTATAACGGTCTGGTTGCTTATTTGAAGGGCGATTCGTAGGGCTGTCGCATATAGACTATTATATAACTCGATTGCTAAGGATCCAGACCTATTCTCCAACCAAACCCATTAAGATACCAATGGAGTAAAGACGTGAATGATCAATCATAATTGAGTGGCCCTGAAAAGGGCCGTGGATTCGATCTCCTATCCAGCGCTGAACGCGAAGATGAATCTAGAGAAGAAGGGGTCCTGTCCGCTGCCGTTTGGATCCGCCTTATAAGGGTCTGCAGCGTGAGCTGATTGGCCGAAGCACCATTGGTTGATTCTGTCTAATTATGACGGCTCGCAGACTGTGTGGTTGGTCGTCACGTTTGAATCACTGGAATCTGCTTTGTACGGTCGCCAACGGAAGCTAACAATGGGTTACGACGTGTTCTGAACAAACTTCAACACTACGTCGTGTGTTTTCCACTGGTGCCCATAAAAATGGAAACAGTATCAAAATAGAAAGTTCAAAGTAAGCAAGAGTGTTAGCATTACAGCAATGAGAAATAATGTGCTAGCAATGAATCGTTTTTAAGAATAGGTATGCCATCAACATAAGGATTAATCATTTCAGTTGCAGGATGATCTGATGAAAATTGTACGCACCGTCCTACAGCTACCTTATTTTGTTGCCCTCCGCTTGCTAGTTTTGCTTAATTATAGTAAACCAATGCGTGCAAGTTTAAAATGAGCGAGCTACGTACGTGCAAGGGTGGGGCAAAAATATCCAATTTGTCCTTACGATAGCCAATCACATCAGGTGATCCATGCACACATGATTCGACGTCAAGCAACTGTGAACGCGCGTTTTATTATGAGCTAACAGTTTGGCCATCGCTAACCTCATTGTCGCTTGCGAGTAGACTCAAGGCACTTACAGAACAGTGATGATGATTGGCTACCGTCAGTCTCGAATGACTATGGCCTTTGTCACCCCAGATTTTTTAAAATTATCTTTCACCTTAGTCTGTACTTCCAGTTTCTTCCTTTTGCATTTGCACACATATTCACACCATGTTTTCATGATTGCTTTTATTTTATTTACTGCACCGTCGTCTGTGGCTGTAGAGGCCTATGCTAGACAGGCAGAGTTTTCCACAGTTACTACAGGCAACAGGTGCTTGATTTCGTAGACACGAGCTTTGTCCGGTTGTTCTCTTGATCCGAGGCTTCACGTGGTCTTGGTCGACATTTGCAGCTGCTGTCTTGATGAGGTTCCTCCAGTTCTTTCGGTCCGCTGCATGTTCTTCCCAATTTGCCAGGTCGATTCCTCCGGTTTTCATATCTCGTTTGCAGACGTCAGTATAGCGTAGTTTTGGTCTTCCGACCGAACCATTTGCTAGCTCACCAAACAGCACAGACTTCGGAATGCGAACAGTAAAGAGCAGGATTTGGTTCATACTTTGTGATGATATGGGCAGCGAATTTTAACAGAAGCCAAGAAATTTAACTTCTCAGTAAACACATTATATGTTGTAGTTCTCATCTATTGAAAATTACTGCCACGAATATGTTTCTGTATGTCTTTCACGAATTACTCTTCCCTAAGGCTAGCGCAATTCATTTTCATGAAGGTTTTTGCATATTTCTCATTAATTTGGATAATTAGGACTCACAGGTATGAGTTTATGTGCCCTTCAAAGAGCGCGGCTTCTCGAGGATGTCCAGAGTAACCAATAGCCATAGGTGTTCTCACATCGGTTGATCCGTACTTTGTTTCCTCTCGGGAAGATTGAACATTGTATGCGATACTGCGGTACTGCCCTGTGCAAAAAAGGGCACTACATAGTGATGCCCTTCTAAATTAAATTGCAAAACTTATATCAACCTTTGGCAGTCTAGAGAATCTATAGGTACTTCGACTAACAAGTCGGGACAAGTCGGGTTCATCTAAAAAATAATGAAGTCGTTTGGGAGATTAGAATGCTACTTCTTCATTCTAGTCTTATTCGAGATAAACCTACCGACTTTTGTACAGTCAAGTGCATTTGTAAGACAGCAATATGTATTGTTTCGAGTCATAATTCATGTACCTGTCATAGATACCGTAATTCGCCCACATTTTACCTCGGACGGTCTAAGCTTGTTTCTCCGAGACCAAATTTACCGACCGTTCCGGCTCAGTGTTCATAAGCATCACGTCTTAGTTTTGCATTCCAATCTCCTTGATCTATGAGGATGTCTTTTTGCGGAACTCTTTTATTTCTTGCTCCAGCTGATCGTACTTCGTTGTCATCATGATCAATAGTAAGAGCATAGATCTGTATCACATTTAGATTGTGAGGTTTGGCTTCAATACGGATCGATATAAAGTCTACTGGAAACTGTGGAATAACTTATTATGCTCTTTAGTGTTTCCTTCTTTCAATGAATCCAACTCATGCTGGTGCTTCCTTTCATCTTTAGAAAACTGATTTTACGGCCACCATCTGTCGTAGTGTCACCAAAATTAGTCCATCGTATCTCACATAGACCGACGACATCCCAATGATAGAAGAAGAAGAAGAAGAATAGTGCTTTATCTATCCCAAATGGATGAATTTCAGCCAATTACATGCATTCTGATATTACGAAAAATATAATTTTTATCATCATTTTCATCTTGTCCTGCACTCAAATTACGCGCGTAAACTTCCCATGGCAAATGTCCATGGTTTAATTCAGCATAAACTTCTCCATTCCTCCTTTTATTCTGAGTTGGTCTTCCTGACCTGTTTTGTGCAAGATCCAACTTGTGAACTATTCCAGATCCATACAGGGTGCGAACATTTCATGCGCCAATTATTTCGATGGGAGTTTTATGGCATTGTTATTTCCTTTAGGTTGCTGGATGGAGCATGTGGTTTTCATGGCTAATTCACTCATAAATTTCTCTTATTTATGTCCTTTTCATGGGCTTCAACAGCTTGGTGGTGCCCATCCCTTCTCCAAACTTTATTTTCATTAAACGACGATTAAGAATTGGGGAACAGCAGTTTGGCCGTTGCTGATATTCCCATAGAAGGTTTGTTTGGCGTGAGTAACAGTTTGTGTGCTGATGAAACTAATGGCAGACGTTGGATGAATGTTAGACAAACATAATAATAATAGGTTAGTTTAAACAGACATACGAGGCTCCTGTAGGCTGTCATTTGAGGATCGGATTTAATCACACTCGGCTGTATCACATGAGGTCAATCGGTAACGTAAAAGTTAATACCAATATTAATCAATACCTTTGTTATGAGAACCAAGTCTCCAGTTTTTGTCACCTGCTATGCTTCATGAAGGCCGACTTGCTCTAATACAGGAGATAGCGGGTATGTTACAAGTAACAAACTTCTCCTATGAGAGATGCCTCTTTTCGCAACTTGAGAACAGACTTGGTAACATGCAGTTCTGTTCTTCCAATCGAAATATACCATGGTTAGAAGCAAGTGTGATGTTCCGTCATCCGAATCTCCCTTCTTCTTGTATTGATTGAACACAATGTGCTTTAGGTCTTCACCTTAGGCTTCAGATTCTCCTCATCGGCTGTAATCCATTGTATGTATATATTTAACACCAATCCATGTAGGATCTGGCGCCAGACGAATCGTAGTACATTATAAAACCATCCTGACCTTGGGGCACAGCGTGTGTTCTGGTCTTCCTCTCCTTTGAACGTTGTGTTGCTTCAGCCACTGTGGCAGCATGTCTAAAGTGGGCGTTGATCCAGTGTTCTAGTTGATTGATTCTCTTATCCCACATACCGAAACGTCAGGAAGAAATATAAAAACCGATTGACTATAAGCATTTGTTTTGCAATGTTATTCCAACCGGCCACAAGCGTTTTCCTACTTATTGAAATCATAGTACAAAGTTTCTACAACACCACAGGCAATTGTACCTCAACCTCCTAGACTATAAAGTTTTTCCAGGGTGAGATTTCATATTTACTCCACTGTTGTGAAATGAACACGAGTGCTCTGTGATGAAGTGAGCAATGTCATCCTCCTAAACAATCGTGGATGAGCTCTTTCGCGCAACGGTTAGGGCTAGACAAGACTGCATCTTATCACCTATACTGTTCAACCTATTTATACAGAGAATAATGCGAAAATCTATAGAAGGGCACTATACGTATGTATCTATCGGCTTGTATGCAACCTTCGATTTGAAGGCAGCGTCGACTTATTTGGAGCGAGCAAGAACTTACCACATATGGAATGGAAATAAGTGCAAATAAATAGAAAGTAATGTTGAATAGCCAAGTCATTGTGGATGGCAAAATCGCACTTAATGGTCAAGCACTGCAGCAGTTGGACTGCTTTAAATACCTTGGGGTGCCACTCACCATGGTTGATACAGGTACTGAAGAAATTTCCGTCAACCAAAATCGATTGACAGGCTGGAACGGATATGAACTGCAAAGATTTACCTCAAAACAAAGTAATAGCTTTTCATGTCGTTGTCATCTCAGTCCATTTTGATAGCGGTGAAGTTTGGTCTTTCTTTGTCAGAAGCGGTGAAAAATAAAAGCCTGAGAAAATTCCTCGTCATCCCTTTGAAGGACCACAAATCGAATGCCTATGTCCTTTCGCAAGTCCAGAACCGCTTCCGTTAAAAAACGGAAGCTACAATGGCTCTGTGTTATACAACTCGCCACTATACCCTATTAAAACTATCATTGTTCAAGGGACAGTGTAGAAATACAAAGACCAGGAAGACAGGAAAAGCTGGATGAAGGACATAAATGAGTGGACACACATGAATATGTTCGATCTGCTGCGCACTGCTAACGACAGTGATATTTAGATAATTGAAATTATGTTTCCCCGACGATCGATGAGGTCAAGAAATAATTGTATCTATCTATCCCTGTGTAGTTTACTCAGTTTATTCCCTTTTCTCCAGTGACATCAGTCTATGGATGATTAATATCTTTCTCTTGAGCTATCAGGGTTCCGACGGATTGCGAATGTTTCCATCTTCAGTCTATCACCATATTAGTGGTTGCATGATTGCATGTTTCGATTCCGAATAAGCTATCATCAGCGATCAATTAACTGTTTATTGTAGTTATCGGTAAACCGATTTGTTCATGTTTTGAATCTTTTGATGTTCGCTCTCATTTTGCCAACACCCTTCTTGGTAGTCTGACATCCCTTGATACAAATATCCTTTTTGTCTCATGAATAGGACGATCGTAATTTATGAGAATTCGTCCATACCTTGTGACCCCGCAACTGTCCATTCCAAACCAGTACATATCTCCTTCCTCAGGTCAAATGGAGTTAATACAGAAGATGCTTCCACCCAACCGATTCGATCCAGCAAGCAAGCAGCTTTCTGTTCAGTCTGCCGAAAGCGAACTGGTCCGGCTCAAGGTTTCAGCTGTCGGTACGTTTTACTTAATAGTCTCTATCTCCATCCTTCTTCTGGCATACGTACAGTTATTCTAGGACAATGACCATGGATTCGCCATCTATTCTGGTGACTATTGAGATGTCGTTCTCTCCATACTTTTTACGACTTTGATTCGACTCTTCTGAAGGTTTACTTTGCTTTAGAACGAGTTAAACACAGCGAATAGATGAATCTAGTGCACGGCTATTATTGTTATTCTATTTTTCACTTCAGTCCGAAGTGCCTCGTTCGACTCTGGGTCTAAGGGCTGCACAGTGATTCTATCACATAGTACACTGAAGCAGTGATCAAGTTACACAGATTAATTATTGTAAATAAATTACTGGTCTCGGATATGTGCATGTGCGTGTTCTTGAGGCACAGGTAGAAACTATATTCCCTCCAATCTATAGGAGCCTTATATGGTTCGCCACTCCAAGCCCTGGGTTGAGTTGCCGGTTTCTTTCTTTTCAGTCAAACATGACCATTCACAATTCTCCATTTGTTTATTTGCCATTGTGTGTTTGTTGAGTTTCCTACAAGGGGTCTCTAACCATGAGCGCTCCCTTCCCATGTAATCCAATATATTTTGTAAAAAAAATTCTGCGAAACTAAATTTTCTTTGTTGTTCTTCTCCAGCTGTGAACGTTGGTTCTGCACGAAGCATCATCACCCAGAAGATCATAACTGCGGATTCAACTTCAAAAATCAGTGACTCCGGGCCAACCGGATGTAGTATCTCCTTCCACGAATGTAGCGCCCTACTTGTGCTATGCTCGCTGTCTTTAGTCATTGTCGTGTTTATCACAGGCTGTCCTCTGAACGCGGAGACCTTCCAACAACTGATCCTAGTCATCATTGCCTATTAGTCTAGATGAATTCGTCGTCTGCCTATTATCTGTTGTTCTTTATTGCTCTACCAGTAGCTCATAGTCCACTGTCATTCTATCGAGCTAACTTACCATCAGCAGACTTTAGGTTTCCGCGTGTGTGTGTTTTGTACTTTTGCTGTTAGCACTAATACATCCAGTAGCTGCTTTGACTTTTTGATTTTCCTAGTTCGCAGTTTTTTGCTACACCGAACTATTACTGAGCAGTTTTGTTTTCGTTTGTTTGTTTTCTTTGTCTCGTTTGTAATCTTTTATACATGTTTACCTTTTACTTATTATTATGAGCTAAACAAACTTAGCTATTTTGGTTTCTCCTTTATGCCACCTGCTGATTTCTCGAATAGGGCTGTCCTGACTTGTATGAGTAGTAGGTAGACGCATCAGCTGAGGGAGAGAGCTTTTGTTGTCACATATTCTTCAATGCATTTGACCATCCTAATTTGTGAAATTAGTGTCAGACGACCGTTCTGCGAGTCGTTTGTCGTGTGATACCACTCAGTCGCTTAGGAACAAGATCTAAATCACGAGATTTCGATGCAAATCTGTTAACTTGAATGTCTCTAATCATTAAATTTGAGACTGAATCCGTTCAGTTTTCTTCATTTTGGATGGTTTCAACATACTATCAAATGCTACAATTTATTAGCACGTGTTTAGATAATTAGATCAAAGTCACTGTGGAGGTCATCGTCCAAACAGCACCATCTGATGCTTCGATCAACATCCATTAATCGAAGTTATTGGGTCGGGTAATAGTCGTACTTTGTGTATGCAGTAAAAGCTATTTTTCACTGCAAGAGGAAATGTATCTAATCGATTAAAAGCCATTAATAATGCAAACATCATATTAGCCGTTTCTGTCAGCCCATTGGCTAACAGTATTGGAAGTTATGCAAACATTAATCACGATGGGTAAGAAATCAATCGATGCGAGGAAGTAGATCACGTGGTTGACGGGTGTGATCGCTAGAAGCTCAGAATAGACTCATGTATATACACCCGCGTTATAACAGCATAAGTACTACACTTTGCTTCACTCTTTTGCAAGGAGTCGGCTTTGACGTTGTAATGAACGACAGCTATCCATGCTTTATGACCATAGCGCAACTTAAGACAGTCAGAAAGTATACCCATTTTTCAGTAATTTAGAAAAAAAGCCACTACTGAATCAATAGAGCTCTATTTCGGATGAGGCCATCCGAATTCAGTAGTAGTGGCTTCGTATGTTCCATCACTAGTCCAAAACCGTCAGCATTTTTAACTGCTTCAGATAGTTTTTGAGCTCTTTCAATTCAACATCACACTATGTTTGATATATATATATATATTATATATATATATATATATATATATATATTACTTGCTAAGCCAATCTTTTAAGCCCTCAAGCGAAGCACAGGACCAGTTTCTGGCTGTTGGTCTTGATCAGCTGTGCGCACCCATCTGACATGCTACAGACTGCTTCCTTGCAGTACACCAAATTCAATCCCTCCACGAGGCACAAGATTTCATTTGTATATTTGGATTGCCTATTAGGTAAATAGTTTGAGTCAAAGTACTCAAAGTAGTCCAGTGAATATCTTGTGCGTATGGGAAACGTTCGTGGTGCTTCTGTATGTGTGGAGACATTAAGGCTTGTTCCGATTAGATCAACGTAATGGCCCAACGATCAAGTATCGGTGGTAGGCCACTCGGCATGTTCGACAATAGCACAACGTCGTGTGATCCAGACAGTTGTGAAAGCGAGGAGAATCGGCCAAAATTCTCAGTCTCGTGGTTTCAGCGAGTGAAGTATTTGTTTTAACCAGAAGAAATGAGGTGCTCAGAGACTAAATCTGATACGTTTTTGAACTGCCTTTATTTTCTCACGTTCATCTCTCGTTGGTACAGGACTAGTTCACAGTCAGAAATTTTAGAAGTTTTGACGGTTGTTTTGGTTCTGTATGCAATTGTGGGACCAGAAGTCTAGCAACACAAATGCTTTGTCAATTGAGCTATACTACAACCAGTTCACTATTGTCGTACGGCAAGAGAGACAGCTAGTGTCCGATAGGTGTTGAAACGGATCAATACCAAGTAGACATCTTTGATTTGGGTTACATCTAAGGCCATAAAACCTGTGTGCCCACATAAATATGACCAATGTGGATCAGATCAGATTGGGATTGTTAAACGTGTGGTACAACCAATAAGGAAGTAAAATGTAAAACTTCCCAACTTTCATAGCCATGCTAACAGGAAAGGTGGAATCGGTTGAATTCCCAGCATTCACATAATGTGTTAGCGGTGTGAAAATCCGGGATTTTTGCTACTGGTAATAAAGATATATATATATATACTTGAAAAGATAGCTGACGAAAAGTAAATAAATTTCCAGTTGCAGGAGGAGAACAGAAACGGCCTTGATGCCCTTCAAACATTTTATTCACATACCCTGTCCTAAGATCTATTTAAGAAAAGATAATGTCCGGTTGTCCAAGTCGAGGCACGCAGACGTCTTAAGGGACCTCACCTCGAGTGGACGATGGAGCGAACTAACTACCTATTACTCTACGCTAACAATGTCCGTTTGGTAATGGTCTTCGACTTCGAGCTAATACATTGTTTTTTCCAATAAAGCGAGAAAAGCAATTGCGGTCGCATAGACTTATATTCATTCTTCTCACAAGGTTCACAATTTTTCGTCACAAAAGGGAGAGTACGGTTCAGGGGAGATGGCTTTCTTCGTCTCCTCTTTATATTGATGAAGATCCATGAGGATTTGATATGAATTGTATTTGCTTCGCATTGATATTACGCTTAGGGTACGAAACCACGACGACATTATTTTATACACATCGATATTGATATCAGTTTACGTCAATGACCTTTGTATAAGACAAATCCATCACCTCGATACTTATTCCTGAAAACTGACCAACTCTTTTTTGCCTAATCATTATTTAAATGCGCTGAAATGTTCACCGGTTAAGCCGAATATCCACCAACTGCTTTGCATCCTGCTGTAATGGATTCAACCACGACAAAGGCAAGAGCATCAAGAGCCCTCATGAAATGATAAATGTTTTGCTCAAAACAGGAGAAATAACGTAGGTGTCCAAGGACGGGAAGGAACGCAACTATTGTGAAAATAGTCGACATTCGTCAAGTGAGTGTCATCATAGTACAGGAATAGCGGACACAATAATCGTGGCACAGGGATAATGGCAGAACACGACCACAAGCAATGTCGCGCGTAACCATCTACCGATGTGAACTGTAAAATCAAAAATGTTCGACGAAAGTTTGCCTAGGATGATGTTATTCCTTCATGATCCCATCTTTGTACGTGTTTCTGATAAATTGTGCCTTTTTGTGCCATTCTGAAAAGTGAAGGAATTAACCCAGATCAACACTAATGTTTTTCCTTCCGCGGATGCATGTGCTGATTTTAGATATGGTAAATCGATGCCACAACTGGTTCAATGACGATCGATCGATTATACCACACAGGGTTTGCTGAGTACACACACTAAATCACGGGTTCGATTATGCATGCACCACGCAAACTTAATTCGTTCGTGCAGAAGTTATGCGAATCTGTTCAATTACTGGAGTGTTTGTTTTCTCCAAGCGATTCAGATTTATATCTATTTAAAGCTAGCAGCAGCAGCTGTGTGTGTGAAAACACCATCAGCGGGTCTACAGCTGTAATCATCTGTGTCCGTTTGATTCGTTTGGGAATAGGGTTCTTTGGATTGTGAAAATTAACGAAATAGTGGCACCCTAAAACACCCCCGGTGGACGTTAAATTACAAAGTGGAAGTCCTTTGATGTTTTATATCATTAGATAGACAAGGCTAACATACACCTCGATATTCATTTCCATATCTTATCAGTTACAACTTTTCTTTGGGTAAAATTTATTATTCATCACCGATCTCCTATCTAATTACGAGTTTAATTCAGATACCGGTGGATAGTACTTACTCCGCTTCCCGTCAGCGGTAAATGGATTGTCTATTCACATTAAGTAAAACAAGGAATAATGTCCATCTATGTACCAGCCTTTATGGCGGAAAAAATGCTATTTGTTCACACTTGTTATCCGATGAAAACAAGAATGGTTTTAATCATGAGCACTCATCGATTTAGACTGTACGGATGACCTTGTCATCCAACGTGATTCTCAGAAATAAATTATAAAAGGGACTTCAACTTGATAGTGAATGTCAAGGACTAGTAAGAGGAAGTAACATGGGTGGTATTGAATGATCCCAACCAAAAGTGACGTCTGTTGTAAAAATTAAACATCGACATGAGGATCCGATAGGTTGGGACTAATGGGCCATGCGTGTCAAATAATTGCATAACACCAAATTTAACCCAAAATGGGTAGGCATCAGGGGGTGAACATGAAAATCATAACATTAAGGTAATGGTGATAATTGAACCGTGGCGGATTATTCAACCCAGCAAGACTTCGAGCGAAAAACAGAATTAAGAAGGCCTCCATGAGGAAGTTACTGTTACAATGCGGCTCTGATTGTCCATGGCGAAAATGGATTCCAGTGAGGAATGCTTGTAAGGAATTCGGCCTAGAAATTAACTTAAACAAAACCGAGGTCATTGGCCAAGGGGTTAGCAGTGCGCTGGACAATCGGATTGAAAGCCGCATATTAGAGGTAGTAAAGGAATTCTCCTATCTGGGATCAACTATCTGTAATAACCTCGCCCTGGATTGCGAAATAAGTAAGCTGGCAAAGTAACAACAATGATGCCACGATTGAACAAATGCATTTGGAGTAAACCGATACTGACTGAAAAACACGAAGATTCAAGTTTACAGATCTGGCGTGCTGAGAGCACTCCTCTACGATAGAGAATCCTGGGCGCTGTGTTTACACCAGTATTGCAGACAGAACGTTTTCCACTGGCGACATCTTCGAAGAATACTGGGCATAATTTGGGAAGATCACATTTTGAACAACGCCGTCTTGCAATGAGCCGGAATCCATTCGGCTCACAGACATCTGCGTTGGCTCGGCCACGCGAAACAAATGGATGAAAAGCGCACTCCAAAGGTTGTGCTATTTGGTCACCTGCCATTGGCTCGAGGTCAATCGGAAGATCAAATCTACACTACATGAATGTCTGGGTTATGCAAGGCATCGACCTAGCAAACTAAGAAGAAATTGCTGCGGATCGAAAAAGCTGGACAGGCCTCATCAAGATAGCAGTTGTAAATATCGACCAAGACCACATGAAGCCGCAATTCAAGAGAACAGTCATGGAAAGCTCTCGTTATGGAACTCAAATATCCGCTTTCTCTAGTAACTGTTGAAGAATCTGCCCGTACAGTATAGGTCTCTGCACTCACAGACGTCGGTGTAGCAAATAAAATAAAAGTGAACGTAAAAGAAACAGTGAGAATGAATACCCACGCAAAATATATATACGAATAATTAAACTAAGGTAAACAAAAATAAAACTTAAATATTATATGAAACATTTAAGACTAGATGTACAAACTAAGAAAATAACGAGAAAAACAAAAACAAAAATAAAAAATTATTTGGGATGAAAAACACCATATCCCATCGACAGTGACTGTAGCCAATGCATTTGATAGTTGAACCGTATTTTAGCATCAAGCGGAAAGGCAGAATATGTTTTTTTCGTGATCTGATCAGAACCAATGACCAGTGCTAACCACATGGCCAATTAGGCTCACATCTGGAACACTGGCTATTCAACCATGGCTATTTCGCACAAGCCTTGTCATTCCTTCGCAAAGGTCCAAGCGTGTTGGACTGAAACATTACAATGCATTACCTACAAGCTCTTAAGAATGAATTCCACATCAGTTTGATTCAGCTGATTCGAACGAAATTTCACACATTCAAAATGCAAAGTGTTTTCGCAAAACGGGCTAGCTACCAAACACACACCTTTTTGGGTAACTACATGGCATCCATCCATAATGTTTTTTTTTTTTTGAGTAGTGTGAGCAGGGACTGAAACTGAGCACCCGGTTCGCATGACTAAGGTGAGAGATTAGCATTTTATATTCTCAAATGTGAGATCAGTCTACAGCGGTCTTCAAATCAATGGGTTCAGCAGATCTGTAAATCAGACAAAAAATCGTTGATGTCGAATTTGGAGAAATACAACAATACGGTATTGCCCAGAATCGGCAAATCGATGAAACCCTCTGCTCGTGGCTTAATAAAATAAATCAATAAATACTATCCATAGTATCGTACTATATCTACGAAGTACAGACGCCAATGGCTATCTGTTAATAATACGTCCCTTGTGCGAGAAACAATCCTGAACTATTTCTTCTCTCTAGTCTCCGTGTGCCCTCAAAATGTTTCGCATGGTCGAGGGTGGGTAATTGTTCTATAACCTCCGCAGGGAAGTCCAGTTTGCTGCCTTCACATGCGGCGGGTGTCTTCACAAGATACAAGAGCCGGTATCTTGAGCTAAAACCGGATTGGTAAGCCATTGACTGCTCACCTTGGGTAGATAGTGAGCCTTGAATCTAAATGGCAAGCCGATCTATTCGGCTTCATGTAGGTTAGAAAGGTGTTGAACATCTCGGAGAATCGATATAATCAGAGAGGTGAGGTTGTAGTAATTATTCAGCACCAGCTTCCAAGGACATGTAGGATGGGTTGGGAATCCTGTGTGATTCATTACGACCTTAAGGGCGTATAAATCTACATTGGCCACCGACTCCCAATAGATAGTAAACTCCGTAACACATACCACTGCCTTGCGGGTTAGTTTAACAAACAAACGCTCAGGGTGAGGACCCTTAAGTCAAAATCATATCTCGGTGAGCATCTTGCTAACAATCAAAACATGAACTTCTGGAACTTCAGTAATTTCTTTGCACATTTCGATTTTTTTAACCATTAATACTTCCTTCTTTCGTGCAAGATTTAATGAATGCTGGGCCTGTTTTACGTGATGGTGTAAAATTATTGCATACATAAATACGAAAAGATGTGTGAACTCCCAGTGTATTGAGCGGCGAATTCGAAGATTGTTGAAAGTCGCAAATTGATAAACGAAGTGTAACAAAATCGATCAACAGTATCGTTACCATTTCGATCAATCGTAAAGTTTCAGCAGAAGGACTTAATACAGTTCGAATTATGACTGATTGGAGCCATCGTAACAGTCACACTAGAGTACTACTGCGGTACGTTACAAGTAATCGATATTAAACATGATCAAAACACCTTACCAAAGATTCGGGTTTGGTCAACCTTGTATCAAACGTGTCACTCCCCTTTCCTTTCGGTTATACCAGTAAGATCAAGAGGAAAAATCGGATCAATAAAACTATCAGTTTACCGCGGTCAACAAAGGTTCATTGGCTTACGGGAATCGCATAGGCGAACAAGCTTCATCGGTACGAATAAAACATCTACTCTCCCGTGAATATCCTAGACATATAAGCATTTAGTTGACATTACAACAACCTGCACAACTTTCTATTTTTTCACGGTTTCTTGAAACGTGTGAAGCAGTCTATCAATTCATCTTCCGGCGGCATAAGCGCGGAACTGCAGATCGATACATAGCAGATGATAATCGGATGCAAATGATTGGGCAGCCATCTTGCATGTCCCAGCTGTTCAACTCCGCCTGTCTGTTATTGACAGACAATGCAATAAGGGATTTCGATCGGTCTGGCTTATTTCCGATTGAATTGTGTTCACACGCATCGTAGTAAAAAATGGGTTGTGAAATGTCTTTGTTCTTCTTTTGTCAGTGAGTATGATTTTCCTGCACACACACACGCGCACAGAAAAAAGGAAGTTACAACTGTACACTAATCAAATTCTGACTATCTCTTATTTTGTCGATGCAAAGCTAATTCTCACATAGGGTGGTCCAATTAAACATTGGAAAACAATAATTGTACAGAAATCGAAACGTTTACTGGCTCTATATAGGGATAAAATTAAGAACACGTTTTTTCTTCCCAAGCACGAAAAGTTAAGTTAAGTTAAAATAATTGCAATGTTTTCAAGTGCGCTAACGATGGTGCCACTGCTGGTCTTGTGGTCACATGTGTTGGTCAGACTTAGTGGAAGACATCTGTAGCCCGAGAGATGGTATTCCAGGAAGGAGATGATACTACCTCAGACATCTCTGTCGTCGGCAGTTCGCAGCAAATGGAACACATTCACGTTAGTGAAGTACTGTGTATCATCCATTCAGATTTTCCTTTGTTTTCCTCGTCTTTTAATTCGATTCACTGCACTTTGCATGAGTTTTGGATAGAGTATCGTGGCGAGCTTTACCGCCGAACCATTGTAGTTTTAGCGTAGGCAAGTGTTGGTTTGTGAGTACATGTGTTACTGGACTTGAAAAATATATTTATTCGATATGTAGTCCATCCATGAAGTGAAAACGAGTTTTCTTAGATTTTTATTCTCGATAATCTGGACCTTTTCCCCTGCCTCTGACAGCAATGTTTAAGTCCCACAGTCAAATTTTATTTATATTTTCTTGTATACTTGGAAAATTGATAGCACTTGGTTGGTGGAGGCCATTACTCTTTGACAAGGTGCTGATCAGACGGTTTTGAGCCATGGATTCATACCATATAACATCGAATGTTTTACAGGGGGCCCGTAAAAACCTGGTCACAAAACAAATAATCGTCTTTAAATAGGTTCATAGTTTTGCTTGAATGTACAAATAGAATTTTAGGGATTGAAAATTAGTATTCAGATTATTTGCATTAATTTTAGCTTCATTTCGACGAATCTATATGTCGATGCTTGTAATTCATCCGACGGTGGAAACCAGATGCAAAAACCGCTAGATTTAGGTTAGTGATTTTAGTACGCCAATTGGAAGGATCAAATAATGTCTGTGTAGTTTTACAATGTTAATCAACTAGTTTTGGAGTCAATGTCCTTTTTCCTGGTTTAATAATGCGTTTGATGGCTGGTCAACTTCTTAAAATGATGTTAGAATTCACGCCTTTTCGATGGTATACACTTGTTTCTTCTCATGGACAGATGATCACATGATCAAATGCAAAATATTATGATACTACTTGACTGAAATATCGTACATCATGATACTTTAGATATTGGTTCCATATTTGTCTTTATACCTGATAACTATACCTGAAATCAAAAACTGAAAGCACACAACAGTGTACTCAGAATCTTCAAACGAAAATCGCCATCCAAATAAAGCAAACAAACAACACGCTAGTTGGAAAATAAATGACATACTAAAACATAAAGGTATTTTGAGGTCCAGAGCAGCAGCCTTCAAAGCAGCTACATCTACTTCAAAACATGTTACACGTTCCAGATTGAGGTCAGTTATCGGTGGATTTTATGGGCAAACTTTGGCCGAAACTTACCGACCTAAACATATGCTTGACGCCAACTCTCGACCTAATTAGTAGGCTTATCCTAACGCTAAACCAAACAGGGTCATAAATTTAACAATTAGCGTAACCTCAATCGGGTAATGTCATTTACCGGAATCTACACCAGGAAAGATAAAAGGGACAGTTAGACTGCTTGCGTCAAATAAAAGCACATGCAAGCTTCGGATTTCATGCTTTTAGGAAGATTAAGAATGTGCACAGATTAATTACGCTTTAAAATATACTGACTATATGACGAATTATCCGCCGGTAGAATTCTCCCACGTCTAAATTACCATGCTCGCCATCAGAAGTATTATTTATTCAATAGCTTACATAAATCTGACGTTTATCACAGAGCTTTATGGTCGACCTTGACGTTTTACTACGATGTATAAGTCCTAGTCCTTAGAATATACTACTTCTTTCTGATATTACTTTTGAAAGGTGATCTGGATATCCACAGCTACATGGTTGATTCTTTCTTACAGACCACAAGGTCTATTCATCTTAATCTCAAACAAGCAAACATAAAAGCAAATAAGCAATCTAACTTTCCTCGTTTCGTTTCTTATATTATTCGATTCACTCAGGTCTTCCTTTAGGAGCTTCGGAACAGCAGTTATTACAATGTGTAGAGTTTTCAGGTATGCATAACTTAAACTAAATTCGGTTATCACGGAAACAGAGACCTGAAGCCTCTGTTCCAGGAACAATCCGCTGTTGCGTTACCCGACATTTAGGATAACAATAATAATAATAATAATAATAATAATAATAATAATAATAATAATAATAATAATCTTCTAATTATCTCAAATGGGATAAAGATTCAACAAGTAACATTATTCCAATAGTAAATAAAATAAAACGTTTATCCATCATCTTGTTATCCACTGTCGTTGAGATTTCATACATGAGTTGCTTGCTCAAAGCCATCCGTTTAACTCAGATAAACACTCGTCATGCGTCTTTATTGCCCGTTTCAGGATTGAATGTAAATGAGTTGGAATTTCGACGTTTTATTTGATCGGTACAGCGTACAGTGAATGCAGCAGGTATACTTTTCGGCATCGTTTGCAAAAGTCACGTTATTATTATTATTATTATTATTATTATTATTATTATTATTATTATTATTATTATTATTATTATTATTATTATTATTATTATTAAATACACTATGGTCGAAGGCAATATGTGGTAACACATATCATGGTTGGGACACATAGTTCCGAAAAAAATATCTTCTCCTTTCAGAGTTAAGGGACCCCCGCCTGAGTGTACAAAAAGAGTTGCATCGTTAGTTGAACCATAGACCTGACGTTTATGAGCGTTGCCATCCTAAATTTTTCTTATTGCTGCCCATTTCACATCCATTCTATGTAGCATTCATCATATCTTTCGGATGTCATGATTTTCGACTCTCATTTCGTTTATGCTTTAAATAACAACATGGTTTCAATTGCTGTTCCTATAAAGCATAGACTTTCTGAACATGATGAAATTTCATGTAGCATTACAGAAGCATTAAGAAAGCACCATGATTCACTGTCATATTACTTTTATTTTTGTTATGAACTAACCCAGCAAGGATAAGATAAGATAAGATAAGAAAAGAGCTTTATTTATCCCTAATGGGATGAATTTTCAGCCAGTTACATGCATTCCAATATTACAAAAAACAAAACGTTTACCATCATTTGCAACTTGTCCTTGACTCAATACACGCGCGTTATTTTCCCATGGCAAACCTCCATCGTTTGATTCAGCATAAACGTCTCCAATACTCCTTTTATCCGTATCGGAACTACATGCTTGTCGATCTGCTGTACTCAGTCGTGTACATCAGAACAAGAGCGAACCAAACTGCTGTTCTAAAACAAGGTCTCTTGGTAACAATCGGCGTATTTTTATTCAACCAACGTTTCGGTCCGCTAAGGCAAGACCTTTGTCAAGGTAAAAAATGTGACAAAGGTCTTGCCTTAGCGGACCGAAACGTTGGTTGAATAAAAATACGCCGATTGTTACCAAGAGACCTTGTTTTACAATGACATTCCAATCGGTCACAAACCTTTTTAAACTTATCAAACTGCTGTTCCTTTTTACCTTTTTCAAATGTCTTACAGTAACAGACCAAAATTCTGATAGGATAATAAAGTATACCGATTATTAGCAAGAGTCTGTTTTTACAAGCTCAAACCATGTTTCGTTAGTG
>JALGAQ010000009.1:6050700-6080868 GCA_028829895.1 Sinotaia quadrata
ATACATGGCAGCTTTCCTTTCTTTGATCGCTTAGAAGGGTTTCCATGGTCATCAAAGGGGCCCGGTTAGCGTGGTTTGGTTAGCATGGTTTACTTTTCGGTTGAACACAGACAGAGTAGTGTATTAAAATGCTGATGTAGTGGATGCAGGGATTGTGAGTGTGAAATATCCACGACAATTATGTTGAATAGAGACCCGAGCCAACTACGATTTAATCAAAAGTCGATGGGTGACAAATGGATGTGTATCGGTAGATCCTTGAAGTAATGGATTACAGTTAATGCTTACGATTGGGGGGCGCTTTACGAAGGTACGAAATTAGGTTCACTTCATATTCATGATGTCTCTTGCATCATTCAAAACATTTACCCTAAGTTACTTTCCGTCACAGATAAAACAGTTGCACGCTTGCACCTTGCAACGGCGATATGTCATAACATAGAAATCTTAATTTATAACAATGACAATTTCAAAATAACTTATTTCAGTAAGTAAAGACGAGTAATCATACATCTCATGAGCGTCCAATTAATTTTAATCCTTGGCACTCCAACAACACAAGTTTAGCATCACACCAGAAACTTGGTCTTATAAAGTCTAATTCGTACCAAATACCTCAAACATACTACCTGTCAGATCCGAGTTCTTCATGTATCTCAAAACGTACCAGTGGATGAGTGAATTAATGCTTCATATTACATTGCCTTGTTCGGTTCTGCCAACTCCTTCCAATCGTACCTTTTAGCTTCGCCTGATTCGAGGCTTTCGTGCTCTCACCTATGGCGTCATTCACCCTTTTACAAGATTCATCGACCTAAAGGGGATATTGTCCAGTTAAATGAACACGTACTTACCAAGTCATCAAACGTTAAATACTGGTCTCGTTCAACGTACCCAATCTTTATCGACCTAAGAGAACTAACTGTGGTCATCGATGCAACCGACCGTGGCTCGTCTCATTGAAAAATACAACCGTGCGACTTTAGAATGGGTGTGCGAAAACTATTTTTTTCGTTTGGATGGATGTACGCTTTGAGATGACGGTTTACAACACGCACACCCAGTCATTTTGTAACAAATAGCTATCTGCGAATACAATTTCCGCTGACAATACATCCTCAGAACAGTGATTGATTGCGAACCGGATTCTTTCAATTGTAGTCCCAAATCGTTTACATGCTGCTGGTAATTTACAGAGATTATGTGCTCTTTTTTGTAAAGTTCATTGTTGTATTGGCTACAATCAGCTTCGAAGGTTTTCCGTAACCTCATGTTTAATTCTTAGTATCCGAATATACAGATATGTATATCTATCTTTTCTGCTCATTCAAAATTCTCAGACTCCTATTTTGATCCAACGTCTTCTTCTACGGAACATATCGATGTAATCGATCCAGATCTATTGAACGGAGTGAAGGTCAGTCAACTTGATACGTATCAAGCTCGTAGTTTGAGTATCCATTGCTTCCATTCGTGTCAACTCATTGTGGATGGATGGGCCCTTTTATTTCGCTTTCACAGCAGATCAACAAGTAACATACAGCTCCAGAACTAACTCAATGTAAGCACACTCTGACATGTGGAATGGATTAATTACTCTGAAAGAACAGCATGACAGAAATTTGACAATGTGCTGTTCTAGTCATAGTGAGATGCACAATTAAGCTATCACGCGATAGAACAGGGTGTATGGAGTCTGAAGAATAGACAGAGGGCCGAATCCTTGACAATAATTGCTCTCAAACGGTTGACTAAGCGGAGAAAATGAACGATAGATATCAATCAAATCAGCTTACTGGCACCTATTCACAATTCTGATGATGCTCCTGAGCCAAACATTTTCAACGCCTTTGCTCACATAAAATATGAAATCGCAAATTTTTTGAAAAATATACATGTAGTAAGAAAAGGAGTTTCTGTTTGTTATTGTTTTTTGTTAACATAAATTAATGGCAATGTACAGTTGTTTTATTGCATCATCAGGCCTAATAGATTCACTATGATGATTTTTGATCAAGTAGATGAAGCAGCTTCTATGTATCACTCTTTATTAATTATTAATTAATTATTATTAATTATACAAGTTTACTTGACGCGATTCAAAATGTTCCCTTCCAAGCATATCTAATTCCGTTAATTGAGACGCATTAGTAACTCATTTGGTAGTTGAAACCTACATTTAACCGTGCTGGCACGCCAGGAACGGGTCATTTGTACCAATTCAATGGCACTCTGTATTACTATACAGAAGCCGACAGAATATCTCTTGCCAGAATATCTCTTTCATACAAATTGAATTGATTAGGGCGAAACATTCAACAGCCGTTTGGCTACGATGACATTCTCCGGAATCGAACTGTAAACCGCCATTGAGGCTAAAACTCGGTGGTGTTCGGATATTAAGACCGCCAATTATAACGCAATAGAACGGTGACTTAAATAGTACTTTTCAGATATTTACTTTTAACTATTTACGCTTCAGCAGACCACAACTTCCTCATTCTGGAACACAGGAACCTACGCTGAATACGTGGAACTCAGTTTTGAACAATCTTATTTGCCTTCAATTATTTAAAGTGAATGCGAATTTCGTGATATTTCGTCGAGGGTATTAAGAGTTAGTTGCAAGTTATAGCTTACCTATATTTTTATGAAATCTGTTGGCTGATTGTGTTGAATCCCAAAACTTTTCAAACTTCTTCCTGTTCAGATAAATTAACTGCTTTATACGCCACTGGTACTTGAATTGTACTGGACAGGTTAAGCCCGTATGTACCGATTCATTTACACACAGAAACCTGGGTTAATAACAATTCACATCAAAGTTTATGAATCACACAAAATTGTCGTATAGTGATAATTCAATACGACTGACCGAAGCAGAATATGTGTGCAATCAGTTGGGGCGCAGGTAGGTTTGACCGTCATCAGCTATGCTCACCTACCGTGCATCATATTTGTACTTCTCAATATTTTTCATCTCATGGACTCTTCTAATATAGTAACAATGATACCGTGACTCAGCAAACGCGACTGGAGCAACACGATGCTGGCGGCAAACACGAAGAGGCAACTCTACGGGTCTTACATGCTGAGCACCCTGCTCTACAACAGCGAAACTTGCACGCTGTATTCACACCAGCTACGCAGCCTCAATGTCATCCACCTACGAAATCTTCGAAAAAGACTAAGCATAAATTGCAAGATTACATCTCGAATAACACCGTCTTGGAACAAGCCGGACTACAGAGTATGTTCGCTCACCTGGCTCATAGACGTCTGCGTTGGCTGGAACACGTGAAACGAATTGACGAAAATCACATTCCAGAGGCAGTGCTGTTTGGTGAACTTGCAATAGCTGGAGGTCCATCGTTAGACCAAAACTACGCTATGTGGACATCTGCAAGTGAGATAGAAAAAACGGAGGAAAAGACCTGGTCAATTGGGGAGAACGTGCGGCGGACCGAAAGAACTGGAGGAGTCTCATCAAGGCAGCAGCTGTAAATGTCAACCAAGACTACATGGATCCACGGATCAAGAGAACAGGCGGACAAAGCTCACGTAATCGAAATCAAGCACCGGTTGCCTGTAGTAACTGTGGAAAAATCTGCCTCTCTAGCATATGTCTCTACAGCCACAGACAACGGTGCAGTGAACAAAATATCATTAATCGTGAAAGAAATAGTGAGAATATATACCCACTTGCAAACGCTAACGATCAGAAGTACAGACGAAGAAAAAAACCAGAAAATAAAAAAATAACAAAAATGTAGGTTGGGCAAAATGTAGGTAAGGGCATAGCCCTTCGATACTGATGGTAGCCAATTTAACTAGAATTACATTTAGTTTAGTACCCACATATAGCTATGGTCTTTATTTATGCAATAATATGCTAGGGCTAAGGCGGTTGAATGCATCCGATGTGTTCAAGTAAACAGCGTGGACCATAGCGCCCTCATTTTCAGTTTTGGTCCAATCATCCAGCAAAGCAGAAGATTATTGTCACATGAATGTATTCATTGAAATCCATGTTGAATGCCCATTAACATTTCAGTTTGTTCGAAGTGCCTCAAACTTGCATACACTACAAAACATTCGAGTAGTATTGATTTGTGTTTTCTTCACCTCTGTCCAATACGAATCCTAGTATCATCATTGGTGACATGACCATTATAAGATATTCTTCCTCTGTTTTTTTCTTGTCAAACTGAAGTCTGTAGCATGGTAGATATCGGGATATTTAGATATGAAGCGCCTTTGTCTTTCACCAGTTAAACACACATCTAGTTCATTGCATCTGCTCATGTGGTCTTATTTGATTTTCTTTTGGTTTAAATAATTGTCTCTTAATTTTCTAACTTTTTCTATTCCTGTTGTTGTTGGTCTGATTTTGTTTTATTTTTTCTTCTTCTTAACTGATTTCAACTTTAATTTCATTTCTATAATATTGTGAATAATAATAATAATAGTAGTGTTTATCATTTCATTTATTTTGTTATTAGCACTTTTATCCTCATTATCGTTATCATTATTATGATCATTATTTTTACAATGTTATTGTTGTTATTCTTTTATTTTTGCTATTCTTATCATCTGCAATTATTTATTCCATTATGATTTTTTTCATTTAATATTTCTCTAACATTTATGTTTTATTTAATGCATCGTCGTCTGTGACTATAGAAGCCTATACTAGACAAGCACGCTTTACCGCAGCCACTACAGACAAAGGACGTTCGGCTATCAGAACGCATGTTATTTTCGGTATTTTTCCTATCTCGCGACTTCATGTAGGACTGGTCTATTCTTTCACCTGTTGCTTTTATGATACTCCGCCAGCTATTGCGATCTGCTGAACATTCTTCCCAGTTCACCAGGTCGATTTATCCGCATTTGACGTCCCGCTTGACTATGTCCTTGTAACGCAGGTTCGGTGTTCCGACTGATCTAGAACCAGCGGCAAATTCACCATAAAGCATGGTCTTTGAGATTCGGTTGTCCTGCATTTGTATTACATGTCTAATCCAACGGAGACGTCTATGAGCCAGGAGTGCAAACATACTTTGGAGTCCGGCTCGTTGAAGGACAACGTTGTTTGAGATATGATCTTGCCATTTTATGTGAAGTATTCTCCTGAGATTGCGTACGTGGAACACATTTAGCTTGCGCTGCTGGTGTCAGTACAGCGTCCATGTTTCGCTGCGATAGAGCAGACTGCCCAACACGCAAGATCGGCAAACCTGCATTTTTGTATTGATAGTCAGCATTGGGTTACTCCAGATGCGTTTGTGCAGTCGCGACATTATTGCTGCTGCTTTACCAATACGTTTGCTTATTTCGGAATCTACGGAGAGGTTACTAAGGATAATGGATCCTAAATAGGGGAGTTCATCTGGTACCTCTAGTGTGTGCCTTCAATCGAAATTTCCGGCGAACTATTAACCCCTTGACCAATGACTTTGGTTTTGTTTGAACTGATTGTTAGGCCAAATTCCCTGCAAGCATTGGCGAAACAGCTTATTAGTCGATGCAATCCTTCTTCAGAATGGACAATCAAGGCCTCATCATCCGCAAACAGCAGCTTCCTCAAAATTTACTTTTCGAATTTTAGTTTTGGCCCGTAGTCGTGCAGGCTTGAATGTTTATTATTATTATTATTATTATTATTATTATTATTATTATTATTATTATTATTATTAAATTGTTTGTGTTTCGTTGTTTACACATCAATTTAAAATTTTATTTTCATCACCTGAAGTATTTTTACTACATTACCGCGTGTTACTATCGAAGCCTATACTACGAAAGCCAATTTTTCCACAGATGATATAGACAACGTGTATTTAGCTTCTAAATAGTGAGCTTTGATGAATTGGCATTTTGTGCCGCGACTTCATGTGGTCTGGGTCTAGTGTTGTATTCGCCGTCTTTCTGATGCTTCGCCAACTGTTGCGATTCGCCGCACTTTCTTCCCACTTCGTAAGTTTTATGCCTCCGGGTTTGATGTCTCACTTGTAGACGTCCTTATATCGTAGATTTGGCCATCTGATTGAGCTGGGACCGTTGTAAAGTTCACATATAGCACGGCTTTCGGAATGAGATTGTCATCTATTTGTTTCACATGGCTGAGTCAACGTAGACGTCTGTGGACCATGATAGGAAGCAAACCATGGTGTCCGGTTCGTTGCAAAACGGCAATGTTCGAAATACGGTCTTGTCATCTTATGTTTAAGATTCAACGAAGATTTTGTAAGTGGATCACGTTGATTCTGTGTTGCTGGTGTCGGTATAGAGTTTATATTTCTCTGCCGTAGAGGAAAGTACTTAGTGCACAAAATATGTAAACTTGCAATCTTGTGTTCACAGACAGCACACACCAACTGATGTGCAACTTTGAATCCCGCTTAAAACAAGAGGTGATTGCTGCACAAGTCGTTCTATTTATGCAGTACTGATTGGTTGGCTACCGTTAGTCTCGAAGGTCTATGATCTTTGTCACCCCAGGTACTTTTAGTTTTTTTTTATCATGTTTTATTCGTTAGGTTGTACTTCCAATTTCTCGTTTTATGCATGTGGGTATATATTCTCACTATTTCTTTCATGAGTACTTGTATTTCCTTCACTGCTCCGTCGTCTGTAGCTGTGGAGGCCTATGCTAGACAGGCAGATTTTTCTACAGTTACTACAGGCAACGCGTGCTTGATTTCGGAGACATGAGCTTTATCCGGCTGTTCTCTTTATCCATGGCGTCATGTGTTCTTGGTCGACATTTACAGCTGCTCTCTTGATGATGCTCCTCCATATGCGGTACTATAAACACAATAATTACAAGGGAAACTCATCAGCTAAACTACGGAATCAGGTCGGTCTTTCAGGACAACCTTTGGTTGAGCAACTTGCTATTTTTGATAAATAGAATCAATAAAAAATCTTGTAACTTGGCTACCAGAACAAAGAGTTCGACAGACAACGCTCTCGCTACGTGAAGAGAGTTGTGCGATCAGACACGAATTTAATTTTTGTCCCACGGTGGGAGCGACTCCGCACGCGATATTTGTAGACAGAGGATCGAAATGTTCAAAGAACAACGAATATCATAACACTGCACTAAATTTAAAAAGACCGACTGCTCTGATAGGTTATGAAAAGATCCCACACCGGCCTACTTAAAGCTATATCTAGCCACACTGGTACTCAACACCCAATTATTCTACCTACCGTTCTAAAAACGGATAATGCGGATATCATGTGAAGTGCGACCTCTAATAGTTTATATGACGACTTCATATCGTCGCTAGGTGTTGCGGTAACAATCAACACTTTACTCCAAACGTTCCGGATAACTTGATCATGGTTGATTAATCCGAGATCGTCGACCCAGAAGTTCCACCGCGACCATTAATGCCGTAATTGTACGAGGGTTATATAGATTTTTAACCATGGCTGCCAAAAATGTCAGTCATCAGTATACCTTCACTCTAGTGACATTATCACTAACTAAAATTGTCATCTATTACGATTATTATGTCTCCCACCAAACCAGTATGGCTCGGCGTTAACGTTGTTATCAATGTCGTCTATTACTAGCACTAAAGACTATCCATTCGAAAGCCGATTCACTTCAGTGAAATAAATGATTTGAGACTCGTCATTTAATCCCTGTTCGTCAGGATCCCCCTGATTGGTGCTGCCTTCAACTCAGCCAACGTGAAGAAACCAACTCAGCTACATCTAATCCCGATCTGGATACCTAAGACGCAAGAGCAGGAATTGACGGCGGGCCTTCAATTCGGCCACACGTCAAAATACGAACTCAGTGGCACGTGGTTGCGATACGGATAAGAGGAGGAATGGAGAAGTGGTTGCTGAATTAAGCAATAGACATTTGCCATGGGAAAATAACGCGCGTATTCTGAGTCAAGGACAAGATGAAATGATGGCAAACATTTTATATTTTGTAATATTGGAATGCATGTAACTGGCTGAAAATTCGTTCCATATGGGATAAATATAGCACTGTTCTTATCTTATCTTATTATTACGTGGATTAAAATGATGGTCTTGAGCAAACAACTCATGTATGAGCTGTCAACGACAGTGGATAACAACACGATGGATCAGCACTTGATTTTTGTAATATTGTAATGTATGTAACTGGCTTTGCGCTTGTTACTAATCTAATTGTATAAGCTGAATTTCAGCTAACTTAGCAAATAAGTTAACGGGTGCATATTAAGTTCGTAGACCTCGAGCTCTTGCTTCATGCTTCCGTTGTCCATAAAAAGCCTAATGGCAGTCGGTCACTTCTTGAGATGGGAACTCTTAGGAATATCTCTTCAATGTCGGCTGTCACTGGATGTAGCTTAAACCTTGAAAACGCACCGTTAAGGTCCTTGTTGATATCCAGACCGTAATGACGGGTATCCAACATTGTTTCCTAAACGTTGCGCTGCAAAAGAAGACAATCCGAATTGGCCATGTTTTGTGCTGATTGAGGACCGGATGGTGAGGTATTAATATGATGAATTTGACCTTAACAGTCGTGACCTTGTCTGTATAACCCTTGTGTTTATGAATATCAATTATACTTTGATACTTTGTAGCAATTCTTTGTCCTTGATTAAGCGTTTCGGTTAATGTCTATTTTCCGTTTACACCCACCAATACGTTTTCCATGGCAACGATACTTCATAATAATAATAATAATAATAATAATAATAATAATAATAATAATAATAATAATAATAATAATAATAATAACAATAATAATAATAATAATAATAATAATAATAATAATCAACTAATACCGTTTTCTGAGTTGTGCCTTCCAGGACTTGTGGAGGAGGGTTGCTTAATCTTAGCCATTCCTTTCCGATTCTGTCCCGATGGTTCATATACAACGCATCCAAATCAGTTGCGGAAAACATACGGCCGATTTAATCTACCTAATTATTATTCAATGATCAATTGAACATTCGCACGCTCTTGAGATATGGCTAGCAAATAGGTGCTCCCCGGAAGGCACAACTGCGTTACGTATGTGCAGTGACGCTAATGTGTACATATTTTACTGTACTACGGTGTTCTTCGATTGTAGGTACCAGTTCGAAAGTGACGACTGTCGAGTTAAGGCAGGTTGACCCACCCATCGATGAGACAGTAGACAATTTTTCTCACTAGACGCCCCAATAATAAAAAATTAAGAAACCTGTTAACTAAACCATTGTATTAGATCGCTCTATGTTGGTCAAACACAACTGCCCTATCTGATAAAGAGAATCTATGAAAAACTTGAAGATGACCCACCAGAGTGAAATAACAACTGTCAACGATCTAAGGTTATAGATAACTGTATTGAACGAGAACAACGTTCCATGCTGTCAGTGAATTCTCACGCCAGAATTTGTAGACAAAAGGTCAAAGTGTGCAACTAGGTCAAACTGAAAATCAAGTTCATAGCAGGAGAATAAGAGTCGAGAGGTAGTTGTTCTGATAGGTTACGAAAAGATCCAACAATAAGGTAGCTCCATATGCGTTTGTTCAGTCGCGATATTGTTATTGCTGATCCACCAATACACTTGCTTATTTCGGAATCTAATAGGGAGTGTCTTGAGATAGTGGATCCCATATAGGAGAACTCATCCACTACCTCTGGGGTGTGACCTTCACTCAAAATTTCCGGCGTACTACTATTTACCTGTGACGCAACCAGAACTGCTAACCTTCAGTCAGGATTGATCATCCGCATTATCGACACTTGGTCGAGTCAAATTATCGAAAAAAATTGTTTTGAAGTGTCCACGTCGCACTTGTTAAGGGTTACTTAGACATGTGTCATCAAGTATCCATTTACGACCTTAAACTTGAACGGGTGAGAACTAATATGTCCATCTTTTCTTCAGTGCTGGTTTCCTCACAAACTTTTGCTCTGTAGTGGGCACTGGATGATATACAGAGAAATGTTTGCCATACATTGTATATTTTATTATTTTCAACAATAATAACGACTGGTGTGCAAACCCACCTTCTGGTCATCCATATCAATCTTCTCACTCCGTGAGAAGTCGTGCATGCATGTATTTCACTCTTATTAGCGATCATCAGCAAACCACATCTATCAAGGGTGGAGTATGAACTATCACCGAGTTCTCAAAGCGTGTGTTCACCGTGTCGTTAATCAATAGCCTCAGAGCGCACACATGATGAGTGTATTTTTATTTGTTGGATTACCCAACAAATGATAGCTCGTGAATTGCATGATTTTCTCCTTCGATTTTTTCTGTAGGAAATCCCATCTGGTAAGTACTACTCACTCAGTTCGATGTGTATTAATTACACAACCTATTGAGCCTAATATTCTCAATATCACGTGGATGATGACGACAAATTTAATCGATTTTTTACGGTTAAAAAATAAATAGCTGAATGGGATACCGTCAGTCTCGAAGGCCTATGGTATATGTTACCCCTGATAGTGTTTTGATTTTGTTATTGAATGTTTTCGTTATTTTCCTTAGTCCGTACATGTGAGAGTATATTCATACTACTTCTTTCATGTTATTCACTACACTCCCACCTGTGACTGTAGAGGCCTATGCTGGACAGGCAGATATTTCCAGTTATTACAGGCAACGGGTACTTCAGTTCGAAAACGTGAGCTTTGTCCGCCTGTTCTCTTGATCCGTGGCTTCATATGGTCTCAGTCAGCCCTTACAGCTGCTGCCTTGATCGGGACCTAACGCTTTCGGTACGTCTCACGTTCTTTCCAATTCGCTGGATTGATGCCTCCAGTTTTCAAATCCCGCTTGCAGACGTCCATATAGCGTAGATATGGTCTTCCCATTGATCTCGAGCCAATGGCAACTTCACCAAACAGCACAACCTTTGGAATGAGATTTCCGTCCATTGCTTTCAGATGGGCTAGCCATGGGCAGACGTCTGTGAGCCAAGCGATTGAACATACTCTGGAGTTCGGTTTGTTGTAGGATGACGTTGTTCGATATATGATCTTGCAAATTTATGCGTAGTATTCTTTGAATATTTCGTGAGTTGAAAACGTTGAGTCCGCGTTGCGGGTGTGAATACAGTGTCCGATTCTGCTAGCATATATGAGGGTGCTCAGCCTACAAGATCTGTAAACTTGCATCTTTGTGTTTACAGTCAACATCGAATTTATCTAGACGCAATTGTTGAGTCGTGATATCATTTTTACCACTCTGCCAATACGCTTACTTATTTCGGAATCTATGGAGAGGTTAGTAGGTAGTGGATCCCAGATAGGAGAACTCATTTATTATCTCTAGTGTGTGGCCTACGATCCGAATTTCCAGTGCACCGCTAACTCCTTGGCCAATGACCTTGGTTTTGTGTAAGCTAATTGTCAGGCCAAATCCCTTATAAACATTGGTAAAATAACTTATTAGTCGCTGCAATTCATCATCGAAATGGGCCCTCAGAGCCCCATCCTCCACAAACACTAACTTCCTCGTAAACACTTTCCCAATTTTTTCTTGATCTAAGTTTTGCCGGGTTAAATAATACACCGTAACTCCCAGTGTGCAGAAATAGTCCATCGTTTGAGTTTCTGTAGGCGTTAATGAGCAGCAGATAGAAAAAAATTTCAAACAGTGTTGGTGCGATCACACATACGTGGCTAACCAGTGTAAATATAGGTATACAAGGCTTTTAGCTCAGTGAGATGCTGTATCTGCAAAGAAAACCCTAGTAAAGATTAATTATGCATCTTGAAAATATACCAAATACATCCTCTGCATTCTCATCTCACGGATAAAGCAACATCTTACGAATAGTGTAACTATTTCATCTATATAACGATTTAGGAAGATAAATCCTTGAACTTTTTATCAAATGAAGACATGATGTCGATTGATGCTGTTTGGTTCATGCCGACAATGTCCTTTTAGTGAGAGTATTCTGTTTAGGTGCGTCCATTTCTTCACCGAATAGGTTAACTTGAGTATGAACAATCAACTCAAAAGTAGCCCAACCGGTGGTTTGTGAATATTTTACAGGCTGCTTTACTAAGTAGTATCATACATTTCCCCTCTTTTCTTGCCCGGCGCAACCGGTTCTCGGTAGAAGCTTTTGGGGGAGTAATTTTGAGCACAAGTGCATGAAAAGGCACCAGTTTTCTCTTCAATGTAATGCACGTTTCAAACATAGTGTAATGTACAACCTTGTAAGGCTGAATTCAGTTACCATGCTAATCACGCCAACAGACGATCAAAAAATCAAAACTACATTGTTCACATGTCCTGAAACACGGATCACACCACTCGGATACATTTTTCCTGACGAGCAGCTTGTAGATCACCGGAACGTGAACGATACGGATGAATGATGAAATGCATTTGCAGTTTGGTCCCAGACTTAATCCCCTGCGGCACTCGGTTCGTTGATTCCTGTCACGAATGAATTTCGTTTATTGTTACATTTTCGCTCATCCATTTTGAAAACTACAAGACAAGTGAGTGCCAATTTTTCAAGACGAAACCATAAAGAAATATGTATAAGTTGGAACCTCGGTACCCGCTTCGTATCAGTATATTGGTCCATTGGCATTCTAGTGGTTCCTCCGTGGTTCCCGTTATCCATATCCAAGCTGAAATGAAGGAGGCTACAGTAACACGGAGACTCGTTGTATATTACCATTACAAGCAGTATCGCACCCATACATAACGTCATATTAGGCTGTCTGATATCTACATTGATAGGTAACGAGATTTTGTGCTTGAATTTCGTGTGGTAGGACATACGATTGACGTGAAACGGGCATCATTTTGAACAGACCACAATTGTAGGCACTCGGAGCAGCATACCTGAGGACACTCAGCGACCCAGAAACCGAACGAGTAATTCTTTTTAATTATGTAGTATCTCATTCACTGCTAGGTTGCTTGCAGAGAAAAGGGTCAATCCGTTAGCCTACTTACTTTTTTGTAAATGTGTTATGCTTGTCAGGGGAACAGGTTCTGAAACTGAGAAAATCCAATTCTAGGCTTCCTCATTCTCTTATTCACAGTTTATTGTTCCCAGTCAGGCGAAAATGCGCTAACTCAGCTAAAGAGTCGAAGTCCTCATCAATGGAAACTTACAACTTCTTTATATTGACCTATTATATGTCATTCTCCGTAGAATCAAGATGGTGTTCGCACACACGAGTCCGAAACTTTTCGAAACCTATGGAGAATTTAAAAGTTGTTCGATTGTTTGCTTGTCAGTAATTCACACTAGTGAGGACATTGGTCGGCAGTGTCAGCGGTCAATCACGGTGTCAAACATTCTTTCCAACTACTGGATGCCTACATTCAAATTGCATATTTGCTTATTGAACTTTTAGCATGAAATACTTTGCTTATAATCTTGTTCTAATGCATAGTATTTGCTGCGAAAGTGTGTGAACTAAGTTTACGGCGGTACATACTTTGAGATTGATTTTTTGGTAAATACATAAATATTGCGTTACGGTTATGTTTGAGTTTCATATTAGTACAGTATTTTGACGTCATTGCTATCATATTGGCTTATTTTTTAAACAAGTGCACTGCAGCTGTGTTAATGCCGTTGATACTACTCATAAACATTATGGAACTGAGTGCATTGATAAATTTCGTTAAGATTCGTTCTCGTCACTGGATCAAGACAGGCGCTTGGACGGGATTGGAGAAAAACGAAAAAACTGAAGATGGATCCAGTTTGCTATAAAAATGACAGTCGTACAACATTCTGTTCCTTCTTTACCTTGGCAAAGGTCTTGCAGTAGCAGACCGAAACGTTGATAAAATAATACAATACACTGATTGTTACCAAGAGTCCTTATTTTACAAACTTAAGACTCCTCCATAACGTTTTCGCCGGGCGTGTGCCTGATTAAATCATAAGCACGTTTTATGCAAATCTACTGTCAACCGTCATACATTTGTTAGATTACTGCGTGCTATTTCATAGCATGGCCCAAAGGCCATGCTTTCCGCTGAACATGTTGGTGGTTCTAGATCAGTCGGAGGACCGAACCTACGCTACAAGGACATAGTCAAGCATGACATCAAATGCAGAGAAATCGACCTGGTGAACTGGGAAAAACGTGCAGCGGATCGCAGCAGCTGGCGGAGTGTTATTAAGACAGCAGCTGAAAGAATAGACCAAGACCACAAGAAGTCGCGAGATAAAAAAAACCGAAAACAACATGCATTCTGAAAGCCGAACGCCCGCTAACTGTAGTGGCTGTGGTAAAATGTGCTTGTCTAGTATAGGTCTCTACAGTCACAGACGACGATGTATTAAAAAGCATAAATGTTAGAGAAAACGTTAAATGGAAAAAATCGTACATGAAATAAATAATTTCAGATGTTAGCAGTAGTAAAAATAAAGGAATAACAATCATAACATAAAAATACTGATCACATTAATGTTAACCATATTGAGGATAAAAATGCTAATAACAAAAAATGAAACGATAAGCACTACTATTATTATTCACAATAGCATGCAAACTTAAAAGCAGCTAAGAAGAAAAAAATAAAACAAAATCAGACCAACAGAAGCAGGAATAGAATAATGCAGAAAATTAAGAGATTATTATATAAATCAAAAATATTGTACAAGTCAAAGCGGAGTGACAAATACCATAGTCTCTCGAGAGTGATGGGTGCCAACATAACCAGCATCAAAATAATCTGTCTACTGAATTTATATCATCGCATATACTGCTGGATAAGCCCAACTAAACGAAGATAGATACCGAAACTGATTTGAAGAACAATAAATAGAACTAGCCACTGGAAAACTAAAAGCCGTATCCTCCTTGTGAAACACCTACTTGATAGTAAGAAACATTTTCCTGGTCTAAAATTAAATACCTTTTCGGTTGCACTGGTCTGATTCAAACTTAGATCAGAGATCTTTGCGAGCCTAAATGAGTGACAGGTTAGTTATTAGAAGTAAATATACATTTTCGTCCATAATCTTGGATAGTCTCGATAAGTGCTTATCATTATTTGTTATTGGGTAGATACACCAGCAGACAAGAATCAATCACGGACGAGTCGTTCTGTAGCCGATCTGGCTGTGAACGTATTGTTATTGAGCTTCACCTCGAACCAAGTGAGCTGTGGGTAGTGAGAGACACAGTCAGACATATTCAGCATAATCACACGAATTATTTACACTCAATATGTCCACTTTTTGCGAATCCACATTCAAAATAAGCGTACGCTTCATATTTGTCTATTCTTCAGTTCGGCAGTCTTTACATTTATGGCATATCATCTGATCAGAAGGCGTATATAAATGACATTTCAAGCATCGTAGTTATCTACGCCGGGATTAAACAGATATACCTTAATTGTTGTCGCTAGTAATCGTGAAGCGCTTGATGAATATGTGCAGATTATTTGGGGAAGATTATGATAGACTGTGGACCCTAAATGTATAATCATTATCCATCCACATCACCCCATCTACTCATACACATTTTCTTGTCTCGAATCGAATCAAAATTTCCCGCGCATTGCTAACCCCTTGGCCAATGACCTTTGTTTTGTTCAAACTGATCGTCTGGTAAAATTTCGTAAAAGCATTGGCGAAACAGCTGATTAGCCGTTGCAATTCTTCTTCAGATTGGGCAAGGGCCGCATCGTTCGCAAACAGCAGCTTCCTCATAAACACTTTTCGAATTTTAGTTTTGGCCCGAAGTCGCGCAGGGTTGAATAATCCGCCGTCGCTCCTGGTGTGGAGGATAATCCCATCTTTTGAATCCCTGTAAGCCTGTGTGAGCAACAGTGAGAAGAAAATGCCGAACAGTGTCAGTGCAAGCCCACAGCCATGGATTACTTCGTTCTTGATGGGAAATATGCTTGCTGTTGAACCATAAAAATGCACCGTACAGTGGAAGGTGACAATCAGTTGCAGCAATTTTGGAGGCCCGCCGGTTTTCTTCAGCAGTTCGACGGACCATGTCAAATGCCTTTGTAAGATCAACAAATGCCAGGTTTAATGATCAGTTTTTCTCACGACATTTTTAATGCAATTGTCTAAGGGAGAAGATCATGTCAATGGTTGATCTTCCAGGATCCACATTGAGTTTCTGGGAAGGCTCATTCCTCTAGAATTCGGAGTCTTTAAAGAAGACACGGGCGAAAATGTCGACGACGTTGAGAATGGAGATACCACGGTAATTTGAGCAGTCGCTTCGGTCTCCTTTGTTTTTGTACAGTGTAATTATTTTTGCGTCGCACAACTCTTGGGAGATGGTTCATTTCTCCCAGCATTGAAGTAATAGTTGATGTAGTTGCAAGAGTAGAGAAGTTCCAAGTCTCAGCAGTGATACCATCTTGACCAGGGGCTTTCCCATTTTTCATTTTTTCAGAGCATCTTCCAGTTCTCCAAGCGTGTGTTGATTATCCATTGTGGTTATTTCAGGTAGGTTTGCGGTGACGTCTATTGCAGGATCTGATACTGTCAATGAATTTGAGTACAGTCCTTTGTAGTATTCAACCCAGTTCTTTAACTTCTTTTGTCGGTCTGTAATGATAATGTCGTCTGCTGATTTCAGTGGGCTGAAAGCTTTATATATGCCCTCATAAATGCCACCGATGTTTCCGAACTCGGCGGTAAGCTGAATACTTCGGCATGTGTTTAGCCAGTAGTTGTTCGCACATTGTCTTGAATTCCATTGGACCTCCTGTCTTGATTTTCTAAGATTTTTGAGGGTTGCTTATTTTTGTATTCTATGGGTGTAATTCTTTTTGCTGCAAATATTAGCTCCAGCTCTGCGATATTAACTGTCAGAAAATCCGAATTTCGTCTGTCCTGTTAGCCGAAGACAGCAAAAGCAGAGCTACGTATTGCTTCGCTTATTCATTGCCATTGAGTGTAGTTCGTTTTGTTGCCATCTGCTTTGGACGTCATTAAAAGAGCAGGTGTTCAATTTATTTTCGAAGATAGATGCAAAGCGATCGCATAATACTTGGACGGTTATCCTACTACTGTTGATACGAGGATTTCCCTTCATCCCTTGGTAGTTCATGCGTTTATGTTGCAGTCGCACCCTGCTCCTCACGAGGGACTGATCTATGATGCAGTCTGCGCTGTGGTAGCTGCGGGTTTTCAACACAGTGTTCAGAAGTCTTCTAAGGGTGATGAGAACAAGTTAGTGCCAAAGATGGCTTCTCGGGTGTTGCCAAGAGACGCGATGATGGTGACGAGACTCGTTGAGTTTCTTCCCTTGCCAATAGAATGTATAGTTCCTTTCGCAGAGGATGTCATATTCTGGTAACCTGGTCTCTTGTAGTGCAGTGACCACAGAAGCTTTCCTCACAGTGTCCAGACCACAGCCGCTAGTGTAGAGAGGACTTAATGTGCGAACATTCCAGCTCGTAAGCGATGGATTTTGCTGTTGGTTTTATTTGTGTTTGTTTGGCATCTGTTTCTTAGGGTTTCTTCTAGGTCCAAGCAACCCCTTGAAGCAGACAGACCTGGCGAGTCAGCATCTTATTGGCTTGGGGCTGCCCAGCTTGAGGCGGGCGATAGCTGACTAGTAGGGCGCGATGGCTCTTCCCACCGTTAATGGCAGCCCGTGGCGTTGAAAATGCTCACGCCAATCAGCTTCGACTGATAACGAGTATCTGCTTGTCACCCTTTGTACCTAAATGTAATTTGTTTTTAAGAGGGTTGGTTCGCAGAGTGACTGTCGGGACGATGAATAATAAGAACATGGGATGGCCAAAAAAACGGCAGGATACCCCTCTCGGTCTCACTGATGGAATCTAAAGGAAAGTATTGCAATACATTTGTCATCAGCTTGACTGCAGCAGTTCCGATAGAAGTATGGAGTTTATCTTCCAATCGCCTGAGGGACGCCACTCCCGATTTTCTGTCTGGATTTAGTTCCATAGCCTTTACTTCTGAAGCAATCTGCAAGGCAGCAGAGCTGTAACCCATCAGCATGGGGGCATTTTATTTTGGACTTGCTATTGTCCTAGATTGACTGACTGAAGGGGCTAACAGACTCTATCCGCCCGGTAAATGTAAACAAGCGCGTCCTGTAAGAACTACGAAGATGCAGGGTCTAGTAGCGACCATGAGTTCCCGGTGCCTTATGTCGCATATCAAGGATAATAATATAATAATAATAATAATAATAATAATAATAATAATAATAATAATAATCCTGTTCCGATGCATTCTTTAGCTTGTGCGACCGGGTATTATCATACCCACAAAGAAAGCGTGAATACATTATATTACACATCTGACAATTGATCCCAATGAAAATAGAGAATGCTTCACATGCATAACCCCAAGAAAAAATGATCTGACAAGACAAAATTTCAAACAACTTAGTCTTGCAACGAGTTAGTCTCCAGAGTATGTTCGGGTCTCATGACCCGGAGATGCCTGCGATAGTTCAGTCATGTGAAAACAAAGGATAAATAGCGCATTCCAAAAACAATATTATAAGGCGAAACTGTCACTGCTTCCAACTCAAGCTGGAGACCGAATCTATGCTACAATGACACGCATAAACCCATCAAACTGGCAGGAAACTTAGAGGGTTCGCAACAGTTGACGAAGCATTATAGAGATGGCACATCTTTGATCTTATTTTAATTAATTAATTTCCTTATTGTTTAAGAAGCTAATTTTACGGAACCTCATTTACATGGACGACAAAAATTTCGACAAGTTTCAAGGCGTTAAAACCGTCGATTTATTAAAATACAAGTTGCTGCATATTTCTAGATCACAACATTGTTTGTACGTTTTTTCTTTGACCATGAATTACACAAACGGCTTCATGTCCGGAAGTACTACAAATGCTCCAGATCGATCCAGTTTTCGTGCTGTAAAACACAGAACTGTTCAGCGCATCCTCAATTCAGAAATCAGTGATGCAATTCTCGTCTACTTTTAAAGTGTTCTTTGATACTCGATCCTTTCATCGATTTAATTTTTTTCACAGCTCTATTACAACTGATTGGCTACCGTCTCGAATGACTATAGTCTTTGTCAACCCAGGTCTTTTTTAATTACCTTTTACCTCAGTCTATACTTCCAGTTTCTTCCTTTTTGCATTTGCACATATATATTCACACCATGTTTTTCATGATTGCTTTTATTTTATTTACTGCACCGTCGTCTGTGGCTGTAGAGGCCTACGCTAGACAAGCAGAGTTTTCCACAGTTACTACAGGCAACAGGTGCTTGATTTCGTAGATACGAGCTTTGTCCGGTTGTTCTCTTGATCCGAGGCTTCACGTGGTCTTGGTCGACATTTGCAGCTGCTGCCTTGATTAGGTTCCTCCAGTTCTTTGGGTCCGTTGCATGTTCTTCCCAATTTGCCAGGTCGATGCCTTCGGTTTTCATGTCTCGTTTGCAGATGTCAGTATAGCGTAGTTTTCGTCTTCCAAATGACCTCGAGCCATTTGCCAGCTCACCAAACAGCACAGCCTTTGGTATGCGATTTTCGTCCATTCGCTTCACGTGGCCGAGCCAACGCAGACGTCTGTGAGCCAGGAGAGCGAACATACAACTACTCATCCAGATATTGTATCGATAAGAGAAACCGAAAATTCATTATCTACTACGAACCACTGAACATATTAGAAGTAGATGAAATTTCGAAACCTGCATTTACTCAAAACACGTCCAGTAGTGCGTCATACCACCATAAAAAAGAAATAAAACTACAATTTCTTGATATCCACTTAGCCATAATGTGGTATCATTCGATACCAACTTCATTTCTAACAACCAATTGCCTGTTCGTATCAATTAGACTGACAAAGCCATAACTGAAGAGTACTGATTTTAAAATATGAAACTGTTAAAATGGCAAGTTAGGTCACATGCCATAAAAAGACAAATTGTTTTGCACTTACGTTCGATTCATCTTAGCATGCAGAGTCTGGAGTCTATCCCCTCGAGTTTGGGAAATCTTGTATAACCCGCTACCTCTCTCGCGCACACGAGTGAACAATATCGGATGCGTCAATGGAAACCAAACCCGATCCGCCTGTGACAGAAGAAGTAATTTAACGTTCAAACGTAAATAGTTCATGGTGTTTAGCGGTTTTCGCGTGAGCATAGACAGTAAAATTCATCGGGTTAATATTTATACTCTATACATACCGCCCTAAGTAGGCTAAAATCTTAACCCTTTTGGCATAAAGTATCCATTTTGACACTACCTCATGTTCATGATTTTTCTCCTCCGTGCCATTCAACCAATTAAATATACGTGCATTGACAGGCAAATTTAGAGTATCAATCCCGGACGAGTGTGATGATAATTTTCGACACGGAAAATTCAACGTTGACTAAATGATCTTTGTTAGGTAATCAAAACCATTAAGACAACATTGAACCGATGGCTTTACTTAAGTGTTTTTGCGTCAAGTGTGTTTAAACTGTTAGAATGCTATACGCTGTTGTAGTTTAGCATCATACTGCCTGTAAATCCGGAATGCTTTTGAACGATCACGAAATTCATTTATTCAAGGATGACACATGGATGACGGTGAACTATGTTAGGTGGCGACGTCCTAGCGGGTACCACAGTATCGCCCATCAGACATAGATGAAGTGGCGATTATCAGACATCACGGTAGCTACACAAATTTTGTAGCTTAACACAAAGGACCGTTCACTTGGAATGGAAGAACCAAACTAGTTCATATCTTTAATCTACGTATACTTTCATGAATTAAGGGACCTGTAGCGAATTGGTAAAAAGTGATGCAGATCGCGACAGTTGGTGAAGTATCTTAAAGATGTTCACTAAAAATAGACCAAGACCACATGAAGTCGTGGGACGAAAAGTAATCGGATAAAGCACGCGATTTGGAAACCAAGCACCCGTTGACTATAGTAGTGGTGTATAACTTTGCCTCCACGATCCTAGACAGCAATGCAATAAGGCGTGGCCTTCGATTCGGTCACACATCGAGAACCAACTCACTTGTATGTTATCCTGCTACAGCAGAAGAAGAGGAATGAAAACATTTTAGCTGGAATAAACGATGACAATTTGCCATGGGAAGATGGCGCTCGTATTTCAAGTAAAAAGCAAGATAAAAAATGGTAACATTAGAATGCATGTAATTGGCTGAAAATTCATCCAGTTTGGGATAAATGAAGCACTATTATTATTATTATTATTATTATTATTATTATTATTATTATTATTATTATTATTATTATTATTATTATTATTATTATTATTATTATTATTATTATTATTATTATTATTATTATTATTATTATTATTATTATTATTATTATTATTATTATTATTATTATTATTATTATTATTATTATTATTATTATTATTATTATTATTAACATTCTTTGTACTTTTAGTATGTTGTTGGCAACCATCAGTTTCGAGAGACTATGGTGTTTGTCACTCCGCTTTGACTTAGCCAATATTTTTGATTTATATAATAATCTATTAATTTTCTACCTGATTCTGTTGGTCTGATTTTGTTTTATTTTTTCTTCTTCTTAGCTGCTTTTAACTGTAATTTCATTTGTATGCTATTGTGAATAATAATAGTAGTGCTTATTGTATCATTTTTTATTAGAATTTTTATCCTCAATATGGTTAACATTAATGTGATCAGTATTTTTTATGTTATGATTGTTATTCCTTTATTTTTACTACTGCTAACATCTGAAATTATTTATTTCATGTACGATTTTTTCCATTTAACGTTTTCTCTAACATTTATGCTTTTTAATACATCGTCGTCTGTGACTGTAGAGGCCTATACTAGACAAGCACATTTTACCACAGCCACTACAGTTAGCGGGCGTTCGGCTTTCAGAATGCATGTTGTTTTCGGTTGTTTTTTATCTCGCGACTTCTTGTGGTCTTGGTCTATTCTGTCAGCTGCTGCCTTTATGACACTCCGCCACTGCTGCGATCCGCTGCACGTTTTTCCCAATTCACCAGGTCGATTTCTCCGCATTTGATGTCATGCTTGACTATGTCTTTGTAGCGTAGTTTCAGTCTTCCGACTGATCTAGAACCAACGGCAAGTTCAGCGTAAAGCATGGCCTTTGGGATGCGGTTTTCATACTTTTAGTATGTTTATGTATCTAAATATGTCATGTTAGATTTTTTTCTACTCGCTACTATGCGTTTGAAATCCGTATTATATTTTAACTACATCGCCGTCAGTTACTGTGAAGGCCCATACATGAAAGATCAATTTTTACACGACTATCACAGAAAACAGTAACTGGCTTCTCTTAGCGAGCTTTGATGGATTGTTCTTTGATCCTGTGACTTCTTCTGGTCTTGGTCCAGTTTATTAGTCGCCACCTTTATGCGGTTTCCTCGTCTGTAATTTGATGACTCCGGATTCGAGATCTCGTTAGTAGATGTCATTGCGGCGTAGAAAATAATTCGTATGTTTTGATTTGCTGAGAGTTGAATGCTAGATATTTTTATCGGGTAGTAACTGGAAGCGTGTGTCGAGCTGCTAAAACGATAGAATAAGGCCGTGACAATGAAAGGACAGTCATAATTCTTCAGACAATTAAACTTGCAATGATGCATAATGGAAAATGTTTTCCCATCACTTGGTCGCAATTCAACATAACTGTTCCCCCCGTTACATAACTGTTCCTATTTCATCTCCCTTCATACGTGTTGTGAGCTAAACATAAGTGAACTCAGTTTTTACAGAGCATTGACCATTCAATACCTTCCATCTTTCAATTACGTATGAAAATTGTTAAAGGACTGAACTATTTATGCTATTATGAGATTCAGTAAAAATGATGGTATGTAATGAACATAAATTTCAAACATATTTAACTTGATCGAAATATACCTTAATGAGCTCAATTAAAGCTATTTCTTATTGTGATTACGTACGTCGATAAATAAATCGATCGCAAATGATAACCCAGATCTTAAATGCTCAAGCTCAATGCAATTTGTTTTATAACTGTCTGTTTTGTGGTGAAGTTTTATAGTTTGTAATTGTCTGTGTTCATGTTTGAGATTTTTGTGAAACTTTTAAGCGAAACGACTGCACAGCTTCAATCAATGTTGTTACCGGACAAATATCAAAGCGGAACTAAACCATATGCTTAAACAAAAACGTTGAAACAAATTTACGTCCACAAGATAATATTCAACTGAACTGAATTGGAAGATATCTAGGTTGGCTTTAATGCCCCTGGGTTTTTGCATTATATGTGATGTTATACATCCGATTTGTTCTGTTGCTTATAGACAGGTCTTCTAATGAAGCCGAGCTGCTCAACCCATATCCTATAGTGTGTGCTGCGGTTTCAAAATATTTGATTGTACCAGATTCAAATGAAAGACCACAGCCTAATTAACGCTTGTGAGTCGATGACGAAAAACCGGTTTGATTTGCATCTACAGTTAAAAACGGTTTCGCAGCTCTTGCGTAGAATTAGGATGGTAACTTGGGCTTTTGACCCAGTACCCATTGCAGCCTGTGTTTTATCTCATCGAGTTGGAGACCACAATGTCCGCAGATGAATGGGGTTGAGTGGCGAAAACAAAGATACGCGTTTCGATCAAGCCCCCTGCAGTGCAGCCTTTAATGCGTACTCTGATATCCATTGGATGACGCGTGACCTTGATGCTGAATGGCTAATCACAATGGCACTGCGAGCTGATTGGTGCTCCTTCAGGCCGCACATGTCATCGTCATTTGGGACCTGATTTCACATCAGTTCGTTTCATACCGTTGTGATTGCCCGTAAATTAAGGTTCCTCTAGATAAGCACTCCCTGACATGCAGATACAAGAACCTTTGTATAAAGACTTGGTGGTTGCTGACAATATGGATGAAAATGCAACGGCGAGAGTTCGAAGACGACCATTTGGTAGTAATCTAAGAAACCGAATCAGTCAAATCGTGAGTATGTACGTTCCTTCCAGTTCCCTTTCTGAGACGTCAAGAGACTCCGATTCCGGGGATCACACAGGATTATTGACAGGTCAGGATAACAAGGGTGAGTACACCACGGATAAAATTGATGAATTATACGATATCAAACTTTTGTACCGTGGAGAGAATCTAATCCAGCATATAATTGATCGGATTGGAACTACATCTCCCATATCTACAAAAGGAGATCGGTGCGTCACTTCCATTGCTGCTGATGATCACACAGTGTACATCAGTTTGGGAGAGTTACCCTATGTTTTTATGTTGAAGGGTGCTGATGAAGACGAAGACGCTAAACCTGATTCATCCAGTTCCCCAGTGAAAGGTTACATTCAGCTACATGTTCCAGAATTCGGAGATCTTGTACCCCACGAATTATGTGTCCATTCAGTTAATGCAGAAACAAGTATTCTCTATGTCGTCGGCTGGATTAAGTCACCAGATGCGAAAAGTAAAACCAAACAATGGCTGCTGTCTAAATTCGCTCTGAACGGGCAACAGTTATCCCGCACTCGAATATACGGTTACCAGCGCTATGCTGGACTTGCTATCGACTCAACTGATGGAAAATTGCTTCTTGCATGCCCAGTTCTCTGCGATTCTTTACCTGCAGATGAAGCTAACCCCAGCAGACAGCCTGAATTTGCAGCAGGACAGCTGTGCAAACTGACAGCAGGATTCGAGCGTAGAGTATTCTCAGTTACCATGGGCAATGAATGTGCCATCTATCGTCCTGATTTTGTTGCACAGGAATCTGCTGGTCACTGCTGCTGGGCCTCCGTTCAAAGATGTGCACGTCCTCAATCAAAAGCCGACAACACTGAAACACCAAAAATTGCCCGGCGTTTATTCTCTTTTCCCGGAAGACAACTCAACGGCGAAGAACCGAAAAGTCCGCGAGAATGGCTCCAAGTCTTGTCATGGGATTTCGCTGATTTAAACCCTGGTCGAATTGCTTCATATGATCGTAATCGGCTATTAGTGTTAGATTCAGAGAAGGGAAGTCTATCTTATGTTACCTGGGCTGATGGGGTTGACAAACCATCCCTGCATCGTATCACGCGCCCCAAATCGAAACCCATTAGACTCATTTGTACCACATACCATGTTCAAGATGAAGAGGCTGAAATGCTCTACCCAATAGCCTATTTTGTTTCTGGCTCCGACATATTCACCTTCAGCTTCCGTGAAGATTATGTTCCCAACTGAGGGAGTGGTTCAAATTGGCTTGTGTTGTACAGGTATCTTTTTATCTCTGACATATATTCAACCATATCTTGCTGCTTGTTCCAAAACATGATTTCACACATACATTTTTATGTATATCTGATTTATTCAACTTGTGGTCTTTGATTTAGCTTACTCCGGGGAACATAATTATATTCTTGAACGTTTTTCGACAGTCCTCTTTACGATTCATGTTTATTTTGATAAATTAGGATATTATGTATTTATTAGTTTTCGAAAGGAACGTTTACTTTGTTTGAATTTTGAGAAGGGAAATTGTAGCAGATGCTTGATCGTATTTGCAATCTGATCAGGTTCCCAGAACAGTTCTCCTGTGTCAGGATAGCTCCGCTTTCTTCGCCCCTGGCGACATTCACCTTATTTTTACCGAATTTGTTCTTGCCCTTGTCTGAAGAATCTGCGCGATTATTGCATCACGTGTTGGTGATAGCATTTAATACACACTTTTTATCCACAAGATTGCGTTTCTTTGACTATGATAGCTCTTTCTATTTATTTTTTCAATCCAGGGATTGAATAGAGCATTAATCTTTGATCAAGCAGCTGCATCGATCAATTCAACTAAGTGCTTCACAGTAGGCGCGAATAATTGGTACTGAGCTCTTAGGTGAAAGGTACTGTTATCACATGTTCTTGCTAGATATCCTTGAAGTTACAAATGACTTGTATCTGTTATCATGTGTCATTCAGAGCGGTTCCCATTCTACTCGTTATTTTTTGTTGCTCAAAGTATTTTCTTTATAACCTTGTTAGAAGTTAAATCTGCCAACGATCAGGGATAAAACTAATGTTTTGCTGTTTATGTGAATCCTTCCATGAGTGTGTTATTGTGCCGGTTCTACAATTGAGTTCGATCAGGATAGTCACTTTAATCTTGGTAGCCCATAGATTTGTGTTAACCGGAGATATAGTAATACACAAATCTTGCAAATTTACTTTCTCGTCCGTTTGCAAAACAACACTGTAGTTCACGTACCGTTTCGGCTGCAAGTACCGAGAAAAAATCAAGGACCTATGGTTTCCTATTCCTCATCATTATAAAAACGGGTTGATGGTTCTGTTTTTAATCCGCTAGAAAGTTGTTTGGCGACACTCGATGTAGGAACCCAATTACACGGTGTTTGACGAACTGGATACTTTAAATATGCAGAGTTCAACTTGATTTCAATGCGTGCGCAACAATTACAAGGGAGCAGCGAATACGCATGATCCCTTTGTAATATTTGTGTGCAACGTAGCCCACAGTTTATCGTATGAGATGGGCAGTGGCATATTAAAACACAGAATCGAGTAAGGCGAAAATCACAATTGTTTACTTGTTATCATACTGAAGCAACGGTTGGTCTCTCTTTTGGATATGTTGAGGATCATCTGGACTGAATCATTTCTCGTAAGAATTCTCCAGTGTGATATTCGATCGGGGTCAAGCTTGATCGAACAAGATCTTTGTCGTCATACCTAAAACGTTTTCGACTTAAACTTCATTGGTAGAGCATTTCTAGCCGTGCAGTCCTTCATTGGCTTACAACTGACCAGATCATATCATTTACCCAAAATATAAGGCACCTGTTATCGACTATTCCCCAATGATGCAAGTATTTTCTTGCTGTTGAACAAGGGAATATATTGGTCGCATGAATAGGTGCTTGTCTTAGACGACAAAGTAGTATAATCCGGTGTGGCATTGAACTGTGCGAAAGTCGCACACCTCCTTAAGGTTGACACCATTTTTTCACAAAAGATTTCCGTTCACCTACCCAAAATAAATTAGATGTTTATCATTCACGGAAACGGACGTGAATCGACCTTTAGTTATGCTCAAAAGCGATTAACATATGTGCTCCACATTTCCCTGCGTGTATGATCTGACCTTTACCCGATAAACTCCCCTATCACCTGATTCCTGCATTGATTGTTTATGTTGATTTAAGTTTTACAATGCTTGCAACCGATTGAGATGCCATTGGAAAACAATCGGCGTATTGTATTATTTTACCAACGTTTCGTTCTGCTACTGCAAGACCTTTGTTAAGGTAAAAAAGCGACAGATACTGTACGACTGTTATTTTATAGCAACCTGGATCTCAGTCTTCATTTTTCCGTTTTTTCCTCCAATCCCGTCTAAGCGCCTGTCTTGAATTTCCTAACTCCAACCCCACACCTTCTTGTCCTTCCGTTCTGACTTGACAGTTGTTGAAATGCTTGGCGCTGATCCAAATTCTGCACCCATCCGCTCTTACTCCATTCAGCATGTAATTTTTGGACTTAGAGACGTTGATATACGACTAGATGAAAGCGACCCATATCTAATCTTGACGTGCGCTGTAATCCGAGTCACATCCGGCTCAACACCAAGTGTTATGTGTTAACCCATATCCAACGACTTGCTACGATGCCCACATCTACGTTCCACCCACTCCGGGTTCATTAGCTGCGTCGCCGGTACTGTGCATTTTCCGCGATCACCTATTTTTAATCTATTCCTGTCCGGTGCAGGAATCCGAGCCCCTCACCTACATTTATCGTCCAGTATCTACAAGGCTTACGTAATCCTTTTGGACAGGAAAAGATAAGCGGATGCCATCCTGTTAAAACTAATTGGTGGCCCAAATTACTGGAAGGGGAGTGTACCCCAGCCTCGATAAGTTAACAGTAGTAGTTGTGTAACAGAACCACCCGCATACAATGTGGTGATATTTAGCTAACAAGTTTTGAGACTGTTTATTTAGAAGCGATGTTTAACTTATTATTTCAAGAGGATAACAACGAATGGACTCCGCATAGGTCTGAACTTAATAATATATATGGTTGAGACAACACATGTTGAGAATCATTCATCTAAAACGTGAACATTCTGAATAGAAAGGCGGAAATATCTAGACACTAATTCATAGACTTTCAGCAGTTTCACCATTATTGCCTCAAAAGTTCATCATTGCGATATCCTCTTTCGTATTCAAACATTCTTATTGCTCAAGCAGCATGGGGCGAGCATGTTTATACAATGTTTTTCCTTTTTTTTCATCAAACAATAAACAAGTGCGACAGATTGCTTTCACTTCCGTCTGTCTCTTAGTTGACAAGGGATGTCTGACTTTTTAGCGAATAGATTACGCACGGCTACATTTTATCATTAGACGAAAACAAGAAAGATATGGTTGCTATCGATTGAGATAAGAGCGCTTAATCTTTTATGCACCGGCGATAGTTAAACGTGAGTGGTTCTCAAGTTTCGTGCCTATTCTAAACGTTTGAAACAGGATATGCTTCATGGATTTGAATTTCGCCAGCTGCCTATGAAGCTTCCCAATCGAATAAAGTTATTGTATTTAGGAGCAGGTTTATAAAAAAATTAAGTTTTATTTGATAATCTCAATCGGATACTGATGAATGGCTCTTCGGTGTTCCGTATTAATCCAAATCTTCCTTCCTTTGTACTAAATGCAGGTCGTAATGCACAAATTGTGGCAACCTTTAGGGACATGTTGTTCTTATGATTCAGTCTATCGTCCTCAGGCAATCATCGTAGTTATAATTTAATAAGGTCAGAAAATTTGCACGGAAGTATTTCACGTATTTACCTGATCGTCCTTGTTACCATATTCAACCGTTGATAGACAATGAACTGCCTTCGAGTAACTTCCCGTTATTTTTCAGTCTGGTTAAAGCGTGTCTAACAACTCTTAATATCCATTTGTTTTCGATTTTTCAACGACAATTATTAGAAATTATAAAGCCTTGTAAGGATAGCCAGATTTTATGTTTGATCGAGGCGTCCCATTCGTCAGATCGACTGCAGTCTTCTTATTAGCGGGTAAACTCAAGAACAATGGATATTTTATAAATGCATAAGGGCTTCAATAGTCCCACAGCTTTAAAGTTTTTCTTTCGAATTTTGAAACACTATGTTTAGTGCACGAATGGCATTTATGTTTAGCTTATGTTTACTAAAGTGTGCCATTCAGTGAATGAAAATAATGCACAGGTGTTTCAAAAGCTTGGATGGTTCAACAGGTTGTTTGTTCTCCACTTTTCAAACTATTCACCATTGGAGATTACTTACACAATTGTCCTGTAACTCTGCTGGATATTAAGAACGATATCGATTAATGCCTGAACTACTACAAATAGAGCTGTGTTCACGTCTGAACGAGATAACGTGTATTTGACGTAATTCAACTATGTTGCCTTGCTCTCGATTTGTTAACGTATATTGATCACCAAAATCACGTGAGCTTCAATCATCATGCGTCAGCTGATCGATTGAACGCCTTTACAAGCTGTGAACCGAAATACCATGTTGAAAGAGAAAATCAGCGTAACCTTGAACATCTAACAGTCCCCTCTTCCTTAGTGTGTATGTTGAAAATTTATTTTCTTCCAGACTGTGGGAAACGCCATAAAATATGCATTTGGTGAAAATAAGATGTTCTGGGAACCAGTACACATCGAACCGTATTCTCGAGCTTCAGTCAACTTCTTTAATAAAGCTGTGAGCTGCCAGTGCATTGCATCAAGCCTAAAGTGCAATGAGGGAGTAAGTAACAGAATTTGAAAAGTGAGTATAGCTCAATCTTCAGCTTGAGCACCAGGGGAAAGTACTAAGAACGTAATGCAAAATATGAAGTCTACGTAACATCTTACTTACACGAACTTTTAAAATCAACCAAAGAACCCAACATTAATGAACAATAATACAACAAGTTTTGTGTTAAAAGTGATGGGAGAGAAAAAGGAACCAAAACAAGAAGGTAACTGACTTCAGTTTCGAACCACCAGGGAATCTAGCTAGGTGCACTCAAAATCTTGAGGATCATAGTGCCGAAGCTTAGATGACAACAAAATCCAAAAAGCTTTCGCATTTTTGTTCCACATCGCCAACTCATAAGATGATCACTATCTGTTTTCTTTAAGTTGAATTAGTATGGGCAAATAAAGCAAATTTAGGTAATCTATGACT
>JALGAQ010000009.1:6080968-6109419 GCA_028829895.1 Sinotaia quadrata
CTTAAGAGCCCAAGGATAGGATGCCGTGCTTTGTCGTTACGCCCGTAGTGTTACCATTGAACGTGAGCAATTTCTCGTAGATTAGCTTGTGTATCGAAGGCTGTAGAATGCTTATCTCAAAGATTGAAATTTTGAGCCTCACTAAGAAGCCAGCCAAGTTCCATAGAGTATCAACCTTGTTAGTGATCAATTGAATAAAGTTTTCCTGCGAAAAAAATTCCAGCCATTTGTTTTTGTAAAACCAAGTTTCTTGTTATCCATCGACGTTATGTAATATTCTTACAACGTACCGGTCTACCATTGCAGGGCGTTTGTCAAAGTAAAAAGCGAACGGAAGATTGTACTGCTCGTGTTTTATTACAAAGCATAAATTATCTTTTTTTTCAATCTACACACACGGTTTTGCGCTATCATGACACCTAGAGACTGAACAGATATCCATGGACCCTTTTCCCGTACATTTGGTAATCACCAGTTCCAATTTTGCCGCTGGATATTCTTATTTCATTATTGGTGTCTACGAGAAAAGATTAATTTTCGAAAACCATCGAATGTAGTATACGCACGAAAGTCAGTTTAGAGGATCGATGTAGTAACACATATATAAGTGTCAAAAATATTTCGATATTCATCAGTCGAGAAGCTCAAACTTGTTCCTGTATGCTTACAAGTTTTGCTTCAGTGCATCATCATCAAGTGTTTTACATCAAGTGACCTGGAATGACATTTGATATGTTGTGCTTATGTGCGAACAATGGCTTGATTGGCTGTTCAGGGTCATTTAAGATAGGAGAGGTGAGAACCAGGTCAAGTAAGCTTACTGCTTTCATGCGTGTTTTGGAAGATAGATGCCCCAGCTCCTGTGCGATCTTGAAGTCTTGATGAAGTCGTTCTCCTCCAACCAAGGAGAAACGCAATCCATCGAAGGTTTTACCAATACATTCACTATTATGGAGAAGGTATGCATATTGAAACTTGAGGCAATATGGATAGGCAATGCTTTGACGTTAGAAATACGTTTGTAGACCGTTTTACAGATTGCACTAATATTTGCTAACCAAGGTCAGGATTTCGATGGCAATATATGGTGTCTTTATAGAGATACGTGACCCCAGGTGAACGGTTTGTTGGTCAAAATATCAGAACGCAAATAAGCTTTCCATGTACTATGATCGGAGCTTAAACGACGAGGTTAACCGAGGCAACCGCGAAACAGAAAACTGTTAAAACACAGCAAGGTTATTAAACTGCCAATTAGGTCCCTAAAAGCCAACAAAAACCACATGTAATTCATTTTGCTGCTTACGTGTATAAAATTGGACTTCTTTGCAACAATCGAGGTGTTGAATTATTCTGCCAAAAATATTGATCTCCTATTGCACAACGTCAAAAAGGAAACGGAACATTGTGGGACTGCTCTTCTATAACAATCTGAATTAACGTGTTTATGTTTCTACAGATATCTCCAAGCATTTTTTCTCACTTTTCTATTCATATACCAGTCACCTTTCAATTTTATCGTTTACGGGGTGTTGACGATCCTCTGCAGTAATGTCAGTGCTTGTGACTTCCATCCTTCCTTGTCATATAAGATCCTCACGTTTCATATATAATGTGTGCAGTCAGTTGGCGTTGCTACATCGGTATGTGTATCACCAATCGCCCAGCGATTAAATGAGCTTAACTCTACTTTTATTGCATGTTCAGACGTATCAGCGGGCGACCTTGTTAAGGAGAATCACGAACGTCATTGTGCCATAATTTCAGTAAATCCGATCCATCGGATAAACAAGAATATTCGGGTACGAGGTTCAGAAATCGAATCAGCAGCAAACAGGATTTTGAAGAGTTCTGGCATCATTCTTACGAGATATCTCATAATTGAGCAGAACATCCTAGTAACAGTTGGTACTTTTATTCTTATGATGTTGGACACTGTCTTGAGATCATGTAAGGCCATGATTTCGACGTCCTTTTCAGCTAACGGGTTTCCGAGAATTTAATAAATTGGCAACTTCCATCTTATTGACCCTTCCTTTATCCTGTCCCAATTATTTTGCACGTTATCAACTTACTCATTGCTGGTCATCGGCATAGAGCAAGCACTCAGCATCCAAGGTTAATGGTGGCTCATTGATGAAAATTTCGAACAACTATGGACTGACCCCCGTGGAACTGGTTATGGAAACTGATGAAGAGTAATCGCCATTTACGCATATTATGGCGATCCCTTAGAAAATCAGTAAACAAGGAAGAGAGGTTCCCACCTATCCCATACTAACGCAGATAATTAGGAACTTTATCAAACGCTTCGGTGAAGTCCACGCCGACAGCATCAAGCCCTTTACTCAGCTCGACTGTCTTAGTCCATTTCTACCTAGTAACTAGAAGATTCGAAGAGTATGACCGATTGTTCTGGAAACCATGAAGACATAACACCTAGCGTTTCCAAGTGTGCATGAAGAGCACTCTCGAGTGCCCTCTTCATGACTTTGCTCAGAGTATGATTAAGATATATGGCCCATAGTTGGAAGGGCCTTTTCAATTACCGCCCTTGTAAATAGGCTTGATATATTCATCTTTCTAAATTGTCTGCAGGCATCTACCAGCTAAAAAGAGACTAACATGGTTTGCAATAGATCGAGCTATCGTTTTAAAGATTAATGGGTGCATCCAATCTGCACCAGAGGAAGTGTCAGTTATGAGTCTATCAAGCAGCTTTCTTATAATGTTGAGATCGCAAACAATATCCTCAAGAAATAGGCCTCGATTTGCTTCCTTCTCTAGAAAGGTATCTTTATGGAAGGTAACATGTCCTCATAAATAGAGTATTGCTTTATCAATACGTTCGCTTAAGCATAATCTTTGTGGAGTAGATCTCCCATTGTTTTGGATAAAAGCGCGGGAATGTACTAACGGTCATTGTGCTCCATCAAAGATATCCCTGTAGTGGCTTGAGACAAATTTTGAACTTACAAGCCAGCTACCGTTCATATTCCATTCGTGTTTCTGTTTTTTCTTCCTTACACCGATTTCTCTCCTTGTTTTTGATGGTATAGCGAAGTGGCTGTGAAACAGTCCCGCCGTTTGCCTCTTTTTTCATCATTGCTCAAAGCCCTTTGCTCCTCCAGGGGAAAGAGCTGATTTTAAAATAAGCAGTACGTGCATGCATACCAATTTGCCTACCTTGGTGCATAGAATGAGCAACGCTTCATGAAATCTTACACCAACAGAATTTTCTGGTCTGTGCCACGTGGGTATTCGCTAAGTTGGATCAGATTCATTCTTCTCGTAGTTGCAACGAATCTCCACCTGCGAATAAACTTCTGCACAGCCAGTCCACCGGAATGAGTGACTGCAGTGATCACTTTTCCCAATCAGTGATAGTGAGATTAGGTCCATGATGTGGGTAATGTTTGTAGATAGCACCAGTTCATGTGTGTTAAACGGGAACTGGCCACGTCGGATTGAGGACATGCGGAGTCAGGCAGTAGGGAAGGCGGACATCAGACGTTGCTGCCATCATTCCCCAACGTGTTTATTCCACTTTATCCCCGGCGAGTTAAAAGCATCAACGATTAACCTGTCATTACTTATCGCTTCAGTAGTTCGAAAATACCAACTCTAGAAGTTATAGGCAATCTATAGACCACCTCAGGTCGTAACTGATATTTAACCATTTTTATGTGACACCCCACTGATTCAATGCCATCTTCCATGTATAGGTATATCGATTTCCATAGTACAAGTCTTCACATAGCTTCTATGTTTTCTTGCTAGCACAATAGACCATCACTTGGATGTCATCGTATCTGATCGCACATTATGACTCTGATTGAACCACTTATGTTATAATCGCCAATCTCGAGGTCAATGCTCACACAGTCATTTATTTTATCTAAGATCATGCCCTCACTCATAGATTAGCAGCATGCACTTGTTTCTTCTCAAGCTCCGAATACGTCAAGTATGACCGTGATCATATGAAGACCTACAGATGTATCTAAGTGCAAAGTACTCAGTATCAGGATGGTACCCAATATATTTGGTGGACATAATGCATCAAACGTAATTGTTTTGCACATCGAAATGACGGTGTACTTATGGTGTTACCCGTAACCTCCCTGGGTTTATTTAGACAAGATGAATTCGGCACAGGTCAAAGTACGCCCGCATCTGTGGATTAAGAGTTACCATCAGGAATGATGCTCACGCAACGCATCGAGCAAAGTATACGGTTTATGGACTAACGTTAGAAAACCAAACGAGAAAATCTGTCTCCAGCCTGGAGAGATCGTTTTTGTCGCTGAGTATTGTTGCGTAGTTGCAGGGCAACTGAGCAATTCGTGACGGTTACATCCCAGCTTATTGAGGAAAGAGTGCTATGAGAAAACTGCGCTAAGGTTACAAACTGATGTATTATGGTACGTGGAGTACAATGATCACATTTCGTATTAGTATTAGACCTGACGCGCAGTAATGATCGTCGGTTTGCTTGTGATCGTTCTTAATATAGCGTGTTCTGATTCGACAAGTGTGAACACACACCGTACGTTCAGAGAACTGTCGAACAAACGGTTACGAATTAATATAGAAATGTACGAAATAGGATACCAGTACGAACGTGATGCCGACGATTACTGGATCACACGAAGCTGTCAGTTGCGTAATATACAGTGTTTTATTATATTCGCAACATTGATGTAGTATACTTCCTTACTTATGTAATATATTCTATTTATTGAAAACAGAAGCCACTGATGTACCAATAAAGTAGCGAGGATGTTCACTAGAGTTATAGCAATCCAGGTACTGCATCCCACTGAAGGGGATATAGCAACCAGTATATTTCTCACAAATAATCAAAAGCTAGTTGTGTTTTGGGTGAACCATAATTAGCTCAGAAGCTGAGGCTGATTAGCTCGATCGGCTAAACATTTGGCTTACAACAAAGTGGATGTCGAATAAAAAATGTGACCATACAATGGTAAGTTGCACTGATGAGATGTGATAACATCGAAACCGTGGACTCCAGTTCCATTTCCAGTTTGTTCTACATGGGGTATACATAACGGCTGAAAAAGTATCAGTATACTGATGAGGAAGTGTGAGTTGGCTACCGTCAGTCTCGAATGACCTTGGTCTTTGTCACCCCAGATATTTTTTAATTAACTTTCACCTTAGTCTGTACTTCCAGTTTCTTCCTTTTTGCATTTGCATACATATATTCACACCATGTTTTTCATGATTGCTTTTATTTTATTTACTGCACCGTCGTCTGTGACTGTAAAGACCTATGCTAGACAAGCAGAGTTTTCCACAGTTACTACAGGCAACAGGTGCTTGATTTCGTAGATACGAGCTTTGTCCGGTTGTTCTCTTGATCCGAGGCTTCATGTGGTCTTGGTCGACATTTGCAGCTGCTGTCTTGATGAGGTTTCTCCAGTTCTTTCGGTCCGCTGCATGTTCTTCCCAATTTACCAGGTCGATTCCTCCAATTTTCATATCTCGTTTGCAGATGTCAGTATAGCGTAGCTTTGGTCTTCCAACTGACCTCGATCCATTTGCTAGCTCACCAAACAGCACAGCCTTTGGTATGCGATTGTCGTCCATTCGCTTCACGTGGCCGAGCCAACGCAGACGTCTGTGAACCAGGAGAGCGAACATACTTTGGAGTCCGGCTCGTTGCAAGACGGCATTGTTTGAAATGTGATCTTGCCAATTTATGCGTAATATTCTTCGGAGATTTCGTAGATGGAAGACGTTGAGTCTGCGTTGCTGATGTGAATACAGCGACCAGGTTTCACTGCCGTAGAGGAGGGTGCTCAGCACACAAGACCTGTAGACTTGCATCTTCGTGTTTGTAGTCAGCATCGGGTTTCTCCAGACGCGTGTATTGAGCCGCGACATCATTGTTGCTGCTTTGCCAATACGCTTGCTTATTTCGGAATCAAGGGAGAGGTTACTAGAGATAGTGGATCCCAGATAGGAGAACTCATTTACTTCCTCTAGTGTGTGTCCATCAATCTGAATTTCCGGCACACTTCTAACCCCTTGGCCCATGACCTTGGTTTTGTTTAAGTGTGTGTGTGTTTAAGTGTGAGTAGTGTATGTTATAAAAGCCTTTTATCTTCATTAACGTTTGGTCTCCTAGAGCAGTAGAATTTGTAGTTCAGATCTAAGGTAACGATCGTCGCTGGAAAAAGGGAACAATTCAAAATAGGAAAAGATCGATTAAAAGCGGTTTAAATACCCAAGCAGCCGAAATGATGTCACAAGATGGTGTGGAAAGTTTCAGCCTGCAAAAATTATGAAATGATTCATGGTGACGTTATCCTATGGACAACGGGATTCAACTCGGGTAGATGCACTCTCTCTTTGAGTTCCGAAACAAAGATTTCTAACTAAATGGCATTGATAAATTATAGATTAGTGGAACAAATACACAGATGATGACGGAGAATGCGCCCCTCATTAAATTATTCAACTTTTTGTTCTTGTTTTTAATACAATTTTAATTACAAATTTACGTGAATAAATAAGTTACGAAAACAATATTCACATATTCTGAGACCAAGGTAACATCCCATGTATCAATAAGTATACACTTATAACCGTGCAAAAATATTGACAAGAAAATGTTTATTCAAATTTTCCTCCGTTTTCCTAAAGACTGCCTTTGTAACGCGCAATTTTTCCCAAACACTCGATGAGCAGATTATTATTATTTGTTAAGTAAGATTGTTTGAGCAACCAAGTGGAGTACATGTCCTTGTATTCGTCTTAGTTCACTTTTGCTTACACAGTGTCCCCAGGCGGATAGATTCCGTTAGCCTCTTTAGACAATCTCTCTAGGACAAAAGCAAGATCGAAATAAAATGCTCCCATGATGACCGGTTTCAGCTCTGCCACCTTGCAGATTGCTTCGGGGGAAGCAAAGGCTATGGAAGTAAATCCAGAGATAAGATTTAGAGTGGAGTCCCTCAGGTGACTGGAAGATAAACTCTATCTTTCTTTTCGGGTGGTAAAACTTAGGCCAAATGCATTGGAATGCTTTCCTTTGAATGACATCAATGAAACCGAGAGGGGGTTCCTGGTGTTTTTGAGCATCCAAGGTTTTCCTCATTTCTCGCGCTGGCAGTCATCCCTGCTTAATCAATTACTCAGAATTAAATTCATATTTAAAAATAAATAAGTAAAAGTGGTGACAAGTACTTACGGGTTATAAGCCGACGCTGATTGATGTAAGCATTTTTCGACGTCAAGGGCTACCACTAACGATGAGAAGAGCCATCGTGCCCTTCTAGTCAGCTTTTGTTCACCTCAAGCTTGGCACCCCCAAACAATAAGACGCTGATTCGCCAGGTCCGTCTGCTTCAACGGAACGCTTGGAGCTATGAGAAATATCGAGAAACGGACGCTAAACTCATTCAACTGCTAACAAAAATAAAATAAATAACCAATAATATCTATCGCGAGCTGGAATGTTCGCACACCATGTCCTCTTGCTACTTGAAGCGGATGTGGTCTGGACAGTGCGAGGAAAACAGCCGCGGTTGATCGTGAGCGTATGCGACTGAATCTCGATAACGCTCCACTACATGCAAGTCTATGTATATCTTGCGTGCTAATCACCCTGATCTACGACAGTGAAACCTGGACGTGGTGTTCACACCAGCTACACAGGCTCAACGTCATCCACCGACGAAATCTACGAAGAATATTACGCATAAATTGGCGAGATCACATTTTGAATAGTGCCGTCTAGCAACAAGCTGCACTTCAGAGTATGTTAGCTCTCCTGTCTTACAGACATCGGCTTTGGCTCAGCGACAGGATAGGAAAGGATGAAAATCGCATTCAAAAGTCTGTGCTATTTGATAACCCTGTCAGTGACTCTACGTCAATTGGGAGAGCAAATGTAGAAATAAACTGCGGCGGATCGATAGAGGCAGCAGCTGTAAAAGTGCACTAAGACCATATGAAATCGCGAATCAAGAGAACAGCCGGACGAACCTCGAGGTTTTCAAAATAAAGTGCCTGTAGTGATTGTGGAAAAGCCTATCTTTCTAGTTCATGCCTTTACAGCCACAGACGACGGTGCAGTCAATAAAATATTAGTAAACGTGAAAGACAGTGAGAATATATACCCATATGCAGAAGTTAACAACTAGAAGTATGACTAAGGTAAATAATGAGAAAATAAAAAACAAAAATAAAAAATTACCTGGGGTAACTAAGAATATATTCTTGCGAGACTGACGGGAGTGCCAGTTCAATTTAAATTATTGTTGTGCCGGGTCGTCTCAGTGGATTACCACATTGACTCATAGGGAAGTGACCCGTGTTAGAATCCCATCCTGGCACCTAGTTCGGTTTGGGAAACCAGGAAGTAACACGCCTATGAACAACTCACTAGGTTATTTTGCGCTAAGCCTGACATCAAGTTAACGAATACATTATTATTATTATTATTATTATTATTATTATTATTATTATTATTATTATTATTATTATTATTATTATTATTATTATTATTATTATTATTATTATTATTATTATTATTATTATTATTATTATTATTATTATTATTATTATTATTATTATTATTATATTACACCCACCCGAGGTACAAAACTCGTTGACAGGTCAAATTGTAATTGAATCGCACTGTTAACTAACTGTTAAAACATAATATGTATGACCAAGTTATGACGATTCACCAGGGGAAAGAACCATTCGATATCTACTGTCATCCTTGAAATTTCGGACTCAGTGGTACATTCCAGTGTAAGCAATTAAACTTTCAATGCACATCTTTCTTCCCTACGATCTATGGCACGAACGACTAGACCCTCATTAGACATATTTTCTCTGTTCACATCATTGTATGTTTCCAGCTCCGAGAACGCATTTGGCACCAATTCAGCTACAGTAATCCTAAAAGGACCCGAAATGTGAGACATTAAGTTTCTTGGATTAAATCCTTGCACCAATAATCTGCGATGCGGTAAAACAAAATAATTGCATTACTGACAACAGAATCCGCTACATAACCAATACAGTGTTATTTTGACGATTGTTCCGTTACACCTAGAAGATAGAGTACAGTGGCGCCTACCGTGGCGCCGTGTGGAAGTTTTCAGCTGCAGCTGAATTTCCGAAGAGCAATGTGACCGAATGCATACTCGATACCATTCACGCTGCCATCGAGTTACTTCGTTGGAAGTGCGAGACTGAGGAATTCCTAAGTTTTTAGAAGCTGCAGTAAAAAGGCTTTCCGAAAGGTCCAGAAAGGCCCTCATTTCCAAACGATTGTCCCCATTTTGAGTCATTTGATGCATCAGTTAACCATCAGTTGATGATTTAGCTCTGAACCTTCAATGGTAATGTTTATTCGTATCCTACTTTGATGAGATCTGTTGGAATCTAGATTTATGGGTTCACTATTGGCTTCTATTTCCACTTAAGCAAAAATAGTAATAATATGTTTGCAATGGCTTGAATTGCGGAACCACTGAAAAGTAGAGCGTGACGTTTTTAATAAAATGGAGGTCCAGTATGTTAATGACAATTTACCATCTTTATAGTGAGTTCATTGACATATATCCGTATGGATTATGAATGTTTGTTCCCTTTTTGATATGAAATTTATAGCTTATTGTTTTGAAAAGTGTTAAGGTTTGCAAAAACCATAGGGTGTGGTTCATCAGCGAAATTTAATGCAGAGTGTAAAGCTAATGGCTCACTCATGATACGAAATACGATTCAACATCCAGTACGGCGTCGCCTTCGATTAATAGAGACGTCAAACATCAACTCAGTTACGTGTAGTTGCGATACGTATGCCGTAAAAGATGAAGAGGATTTTACTGAAGAAACGGCATCCTGTGGTCTTGGGATGAAAATATTGGCATTCAAAATCAAAGAACAAAATGATGTAAAACATCTTGGGCAATATTCGATGAAATGTAACTGGCAGACCATTGGTCCCATGTGGGATGAATAAAGCCGAGAGAATTAGCCAGTGTTGTCTGAACCAATTTATGAAATAGTATAGAACATTTTGCCGACAACTTTCGTCCCTTCCTTCCTTACCAATACTATCCAACCTCTGAACTCGTCCTCAGCATGACACATTTTGTCGGCGTATCCCGTCAGCAACCGTCACAGGAGATAAGGGTCATCCGTCGCGGTCAACGTCCGTGAAACAGATGATTCCTATAGCTTTGATTCGGCACAGCTGACTGTTACCACAACCTTTTCCGTACGATAATGTCCTGCCAACATGACATGCTCTCTAACAAACAACTGATTGAGATGACAGTATGTCTTTTCAACTTACGCCCGGAAACTAAACTTTGCAGTGAAGATATGGTTTCTCTATGTCAATCTGTGTTTGTCGGTGAAATGGATTAACCTGTTGGCTGATTAAGGTGAGCACTTCATGCCCATTGTGTCTTGCTACACGAGTAAAAATCATCAAGAATGTTGTCAAAGCTTTTCAATTCAGCTACCAACCGGTGACAGCGCACATACTCACATCTATCACCGTGCCACTGATGCAGTAACCAATGTTCTCAATGGCTGATGGAGGACAGTTTACGAAGCCAGTTCCGTGGAGTCAGACTCTAGCTTCGATGCCTACTGGAAAGCTAAGCTGGCCGCTGGATCTCATTCAGACAATCGTCTTCCATGAAAACTCCATGAAACCAGGAATGAATTCGTGCGGTCGATTAGTCTGGAGGAACATTGGCGACATTGAAAGAAATGAAAAGTAGTGCAGCTGGTATATATTGGATTGCACCCGAAGACCTTCTGGGAGGCAAAGTACAGTTTAAAGCTGCTTACGTCAACCTGCAACTAGCCTGTGGATATATCCCTCCACATCTGCATGTTGCTGGGGTCACATTCATTCCGAAGAATGACAATCTTGATACGCCATAAGATTATCGACCGATCTCATTGCCCTCAATTTTTTAAGCTACCTTAATAAGATCTTGGTCTGAAGATAGACCCGATACTTTGAACCCTCTGGGAGACAATATGCTCCTCTGCAACGCGATGGCTGTTTCGAAGCCACTGTAGTGTTGCATGCTATACTGTGGAGAGCACATGTACAGTGCCAACGATTATCAATCGTAAGTATTGATTTGTCGAGTGCGTTTGATTTCGTTTCTCAAGCAGCTGTTTTACGTGCTGCTGCAATGTTTGTTCCCCCTTCAGTTGTTGGAAATTTGTATTGCGAATTCATATCAGACACCTATCATCGTCCTACCCAATAAGACTACTAACCGTCCAACCAAAGGAGTGAGGCAGGAAGACCCACTCTCTCCACCGCTCTTCATCATAGTCATTAGCGATATATTGGAACTGGCGGGCCCGAATATTACTCTTTCGTTTGAAAATACTTCGACTGATGTGATGGCTTATGTAGTAAACCTGTAGTTCTTCACCGGATGTTTGAAGAATTTGCACCAAAAAGTGCCCTTATGCTGCCATTCTTACGGGGGTGAGTATAAACTAGTCCAACAGTCACTTGATCAACATTGTCAGTAGCAAGTTGCAAATCCAAACAGTAAACAGTTGTTGAAGCAGAACAGCTGAGATTTAAAGACGACACTATTGAAATCTGCGCCTCTTAAATATCAGCAGCGTATGAACATGTTTTGTTAGAAAACACCGCTAAAACTGATGCATCCGCTGTGTCTGGGAGTAGTCCACAAGAGGGCCCTACAAGCGCTGTATCAAACTATGGCTGGTATGTTGAAAAGTGACTTCGGCTCACGAACAAACATCCCGTTTCATACCCCCATTCTCCAGTTGGCTCAGAAGGACTAGGACTGACACATTTTGAGTCGAGAATTTCCCATTTACGTTGAGAACGTCTAATCGTCTTCGTAAATATCCATCGTCACTACTGTCCTGGGCAGCCACCGCCAAATGCAATGTGGACACTGCTTGGGAGAACGATCTATATTCATCAATTAATGGCAGCTTCCCTCGACCTCTCAAGTAATGCCCACGGTCCAGCTCTTCGATTTTGGAGAACTCTTGACTGTTTCCAGGGCTATATGTTCGCATGACCCAATTGCGATGCGGTCTTTTAAAAACCATGTTACGAAAAACGCGATGGGATGCGACAAGGATAATATCATGTGCTGTGGGCTATATGTAAAGGAAAGTCTGCGTCATATACTGCTGAAGTTTGCACTAACCCATGTATTCAATGTAAGCAGTACAGCGACGTATGTAAGTTGATTCTTCAACAGTTTGCTTTAGTAGATTAGACACACTTTACGAGCCTCCGATACCGCTTAAGATCAGCTACTGTAAACTCGACTTAATCGCCGTCCAGAGCGGATCTACTCTCGTAATCGATATCAGGATATGTGATCCCGAACATCCAACCAGCTTGGGAACGAAAGATTGTAAAATATGACACGCCGGAAGTGAACATTTGCATCAACACAAACCTAGATCGAGTATGTTACCACATTGGGTGAGAGGAGCACCATTCAATCGTCGTATTCCATGTACGTCAGAAGCTTCAAATCGCTGCAACAATGAAGATACAATCGACGATGCCTCGAGGCTATATGCATCACTACCATACGTGGTTCATATTTATATGCGTGTTATACACCTTTTAAAGCAAATTGTAATAGGCGTTCGCTGTGACACCGTCGCGTCCATAGACGATTGTTGTCGGTAATCCACCGTGAAATGAATCTTCTGCAAGTAGTCTTCTTCCTGCATGCTTTAAAGTGTTGCTTGAATGCATAACGGTCACGTCAGGCTCGCCATTTATAACGGTCTATTTGATTATTTCGAGACAATTCTCACAGCTTCCATCTATAGACCTTTATATGAATCCAGTACCGAAAATCGCGTTATGGCTAGGTAATCACTGAACGCGACTGTTAATTAATTCCCATCCGATCGACTGAGATACTAGGAGAGAAATGCCTGAGGGCAGCATGACATAGGAGTAGCCCTAGAGATGGCTGTGGATTTTATCTCCTGTCCAGCTTTATTTCGGGCTTATTGGTGGATGCATCTATTGCTTTTTCGCCCTCTAATTATCACCAACCTCACAGACTGTATGAATCACGGTTCGTCAAGCTTCACTCATTATTGCCTGTTTATTTGTAGTCGATACTAAAAATTCACATAGACAAAACATCTCACTGGTTGTTTAATCGTGCATAAGGTACAACGAGGGATCTGAAATGACATCCGGAAATTTGGGTTTCTCCGACCGGAATAAATGACCTGAACATGTGCTAATTCGTGGTTTAAAGGAATCGCAGTCCTTGATAAGCATTTCCACATAGAAATACAGACAATAGGTACATGGTTTATCATCCAAGATCTTTCTAATGTTCCTCTGATCGCTGTCAAATTTTGCGGCCACCATCTAAGTTGACCCATTGCAACCGTCTTCTTCCCCAAACAGTTTAATGAGTTGGTGCTTTTTCACACGTCCATGTAACAAGAAAGCTGCTTATTGTTTGATATGGTACCGTAGAGCAGTTATTGTCATACTTTCGTTTCCCACCCCGGAGAAACCACAGACACTTGTGTTCCAGGAGCACAAAAGTATTCTGAAATCCTTAGCCTTGACAGTAGATACCAGGATTCAAAGGAATGGCCGTTGACGAAATACGCTATGTCTCGAATGTTCATAAGAATATCGTCTTTAAATTTCCCCGCTTGCATTAGATTACTCACCATACTGGATCTGCATATTTTATTGTTCGTGTATGAAGTTGAAGTGGGTTTATCTGAGGCTCGTTGGTGTCACTGCGTTTTCGATAAACTCGTTTATATCAAGGGCTCTGCAGTGGCTGCTAATTATATTGGACCCCATTCAATCAAAATTTCAAGTGCACTGCTAACCCTTTAGTAAAACGACCTATTAGTAGCTGTAATTCTTCTTTGATACGGGCATCACCCTCAATTAGTAACTTCCCAATAAACAAACAGTCACATTTTCATCTTCGTGAAATATTGAGCGAGATTGAACAATGTTCCAAGTGTCAAAGTACATTTCATCGTGTATACACTTGTAAGCATGTTGGAGTAACGGCAAGAAGACAATCCGAAACATTGTCGGTGCAATTGCCCGCTTCCTTGTTTAAGTCATCATTATTTCACCGTATCATGAATGCCGTCGTGGAATGAGATTATCGTAATTGAAACTGAAAGCTGATAGTCTTCACGAAGATCTATGACAGTTTCCCCCTCCGAATTACTCTAACATCAGGAAATTTGAATGGACGTTAACAAAACTGAAATATTGATTTCAAGAAAATTTGGTGATTATAAAAGCTTCGATGAATAAAACTACTCTCCAGGAAGAAAGTCGCACCCACGGTCACAGTTTTAGTAAAGTGATCTTCTCTTGAACTAATCAACAACCAAACATTATCCTTCATTTCATATACTGAATTTTAAAGCGATAATTATTCTATTGTACCAATCTTACTGTCTCTATGGTTTCTAATTACAACATTAGACAACTTAGAAAAATTTATCGTATTCCTTAAGAATTAAAATCTTGCATTGTGCATACTTATGAGTAGTAAAACAATATATCATAATTATGGAGCGGAGTTCGCGCACCACGTAAAAGTTAAATGCCCTCTGGAAAGGTAAATGAATAATGGCACTGTAAAGAATGTCGGATTGTGTAAAAATTGAGGAAAATAACCGAAAAGATGTCAGGTATACACGGCATAGTAAAATGAATTAGTTTCAGTTGTACAGCGCATAATTCAATAATGTAGATACTGATATTGAACATGCAAATCTTCCCACATACAGCGGGTATTTGGCTTTGTTAAGTTTTTATCTTGTTCCGCGACTTTGAGTAGACTAAGACCACATAAATTCGCAGGAAAAGAGAACATCCTGACGTAACCAAATAACCCTTGTGCATAACACCTGTAGAAAAAATGTGCCTACCTAGAATAAGCCTTTACAGACACAGATGATATGGATATAAATAAGCGTTTAGAAAATTAAAAGTTTAAATATAACTTTAGAGAGTTAATGAAAATGAAAAATTGCAACTTTATACAAAGTTGTAGACGAAACCACATCACCGCGTCTTTTGGCAACACCTGAGAAGCCACCATTGGCACCAACTTGACCTGATCATCACCCGCAGAAGACTACTGAACACGGTGTTGAAAACCCGCAGCTACCACAGTGCAGATTGCGACACAGACCACTCTCTCGTTCGGAGCAAAGTGCGTCTGCAACCTAAACGTATCAACTACCAAAGGATGAAGGGACATCCCCGCATCAACAGTAGTAGGGTAGCTGTCCGAGAATTACGTGATCGCTTTGCACCTACCATTGAAAATAACGTCGAAAGCAGATGGCAACAAATAAGCGATGCAATACGAAGCACTGCTTTCACTGTCTCCGGCAAACAGGACCGACGAAAATCGGATTGGTTCACAGCCAGCATCGCAGAACTGCAGCCAATATTCGCAACCAAAAGAACTGCACTCACTGAATACAAAAAACCCCTCTGAATCAACCTTTGAAAATCCAGACGAGAGGCCTAGCGGACTTCACGACGATGTGCAACCAATTATTGGCTAAACATATGGCAAAATATTAGCTTGCCGCCGATTTCGGGAACAGCCGCGGCATGTATGAGGGTATAAATAAAGCCCTCGGCTCAAAACGGCTCCACTGAAATCAGCAAATTGCATCAGCATTACAGACCGACAAAAGAAGATGGAGAGGTGGGCTGAATACTACAAAGGATTGTACTCCAACCCAACTACAGTATCAGATGCTGTAATAGACGTCACCGTAAACTTGCCTGAAATGACTACACTGGATAATCAACCGACGCTTGGAGAACTGGAAGATGCCCTGAAAAAAAAAGTGGGAAAGCCCCTGGTCAAGATGGCATCAGAGCTGAGATCCTGAAATCTGGGATTCGAAACTTCTCTACTTTTGCAATTGCATCAACTATTACTTCAATGCTGGGAGGAAGGAACTGTTCCGCAAGAACTGCGTGATGCCAAAATAATTACATTGTACAAGAACAAAGGAGACCGAAGCGACTGCTCAAACTACCGAGGAATCTCCCTTCTCAGCGTCGTCGGCAAAGTCTTCGCTCGCGTCGTTCTCAAAAGACTGCAAATTCTAGCTGAACGAGTCTATCCAGAAACTCAATGTGGATTCCGCGCTGGAAGATCAACCATCGATATGATATTTTCCCTCCGTCAACTGCAAGAAAAATGTCGTGAGGACACTTTATGTAGTCTTTGTTGACCTTACAAAGGCATTTGACATGGTCAGTCGAACTGGATTATATAGACTCCTGAAGAAGATCGGCTGCCCTCCAAAATTGCTGCAAATGATTCTCGCCTTCCACGAAGACATGCAAGGCACAGTGCAATACGATAGCTCAACCTCAAGCGCATTCCCGATCAAAAATGGAGTAAAGCAAGGTTGTGTGCTTGCACCGACACTGTTTGGTATTTTCTTTTCAATGCTGCTCGCATACGCCTACAGGGATTCAAATGATGGGATATTCCTTCACACTAGGAGCGACGGCGGATTATTCAACCCTGCGCGACTTCGGGCCAAACCTCAAATTTGAAAAGTATTTTTGAGGAAGCTGCTGTTTGCGGACAATGCTGACTTGACGGCCCATTCTGAGAAAGGATTACAGCGACTAATAAGCTGTTTCGCCAGTGTTTACAAGGAGTTTGGCCTAACGATCAGTTTAAACAAAATCAAAGTCATTGGCCAAGGAGTTAATAGTGCGCCGGAAATTTCGATTGAAGGCCGCACACTAGATGTAGTAAATGAATTCCCCTATCTGGGATCCACCATCTCTAGTAACCACTCTTTAGATTCCGAATTAAGCAAGCTTATTGATAAAGCAGCAACAATAATGTCGCGACTACACAAACGCGTCTGGAGAAACCCAATGCTGACTATCAATACAAAAATGCAGGTTTACCGATCTCGCGTGTTGAGCAGTCTTCTCTACGGCAGCGAAACATGGACGCTGCATTCACACCAGCAACGCAAACTTTGGAGAATACTACACATACAATGGCAAGATCACATCTCAAACAACGCCGTCATTCAACGAGCCGGACTCCAAGGTAAGTTCGAACTCCTGGCTCATAGATGTCTACGTTGGATTGGACATGTAACACGAACGGATGAAAACCGCATCCCAAATGCCATGCTCTACGATGAACTTGCCGCTGGTTATAGACCAGTCGGAAGACCGAAACTACGCTACAAGGACATAATCAATCGTGACATTAAATGCGGAGAAATCGACCTGGTAAACTGGGAAACACCTGCAGCGGGTCGCAGCAGCTGGCGGAGTGTCATAAAGGCAGCAGCTGAAAAAATAGACCAAGACCACAAGAAGTCACGAGATAAGAAAAAACCGGAAAATAACAAGCATTCTGAAAGCCGAACGCCCGTTGTCTGTAGTGGCTTTGGCAAAATGTGCTTGTCTAGTATAGGCCTCTACAGTCACAGACGACGATGTATTAAAATAACATAAATGTTAGAGAAAATGTTAAATGGAAAAAATCGTAAATGAAATAAATAATTTCAGATGATAACAGTGGTAAAAATAAAGGAATAACTATCATAACATAATAAAAAATACTGATCACATTATTGTTAACGATATTGTGGATACAAATGCTAATAACAAAAAAATGAAACAATAAGCCCTACTATTATTATTCTCAATATTATACAAACGAAATTAAAGATATAAGTAGCTAAGAAGAAGAAAGAATATCAAACAAACAGAAACAGGAATAGAATAAGTTAGAAAATTAAGAGATGGTTATATACACCAAAAATATTGTATAAGTCAAAGCGGAGTGACAAACACCATAGTCTTTCGAGACTGATGTTTGCCAACCAATAATAATAATAATAATAATAATAATAATAATAATAATAATAATAATAATAATAATAATAATAATAATAATAATAATAATAATAATAATAATAATAATAATAATAATAATAATAATAATAATAATAATAATAATAATAATAATAATAATAATAATAATAATAATAATAATAATAATAATAATAATAATAATAATAATAATAATAATAATAATAATAATAATAATAATAATAATAATAATAATAATAATAATAATAATAATAATAATAATAATAATAATAATAATAATAATAATAATAATAATAATAATAATAATAATAATAATAATAATAATAATAATAATAATAATAATAATAATAATAATAATAATAATAATAATAATAATAATAATAATAATAATAATAATAATAATAAGGCTTTTTACACCCAACTGGAATTAATTTTTAGCAAGTTGCATATAATCCAACATTACAAAAGATAAATTGTTTATCCATCGTGTTGTGATCCACTGTCGTTGATATTAATGAGTTATTTGCTCAAGGACATCAATTTGCTCCAGTTAACCACACTTGCTGCGTCCTCATTACCCGTATCGGAATTATTAAGTTGATTTTTTGAATTGAAGTTATAACTGATCTGCAATCAATTACTTTAATACTGATCTTTTTATGCTAGAATGACATAAGTATCCAAATACTTATGTTAGAATTGACGATGAGCAACTGCTCGTCGTGCTTACCATGGAACCGACTGGACGAGAAAATTACGGATGTAGATTTTACAAATATGATGAAAAACACGTTTGAGCGAGTGTCTATTCATTAGTAGTTCGACACTAGATGCACAAACTGAAGGATACCTCAATGCTAATGATTTTTGTGCTCCATAATTACCATTGGTTTTTCAATGATACGTTTTATTGAATATATTACAATGCAGAATAAGAGTAAATAAGGCGAATTTTGAATGAAATATGAAGCCACTGGCCTTCAATTCGGCCACACGTCATATCAGTTAAATGTAATCCCGGAATTGATAATGAAGAGTGCAGCAGGAGTGTCTAACTGAAGAAACAGGTTGGTTTTGAGATAACAACTCAAACAACGCACAACAGCATGATGGATAATACTTAATTTTATGTAATTTGGGACCACATGCAAATTGCTAAAAATAAATCCCACTGGGAATAAGTACGCACTATTATTAATGTTATTCATTATTATTTCTCGGTCAACGTAAACGATATCTTACTATGTCATGTGATGGGCGATCTACCCTTGAAATGTGCTGCTGACGCCCTTGTTTCCTTTTGTTCGCACCAGCAGGACAGAATAGGTGGCTATTGTAAGTTGACAGAGATTATCCATGGCATCTTGCACGGACTGATGCGACAGGAACTACTTTTCGCAATTAGGTTTATGTTCATTTAAGTGTTCGGATGCCCATTGAATGGCTTATGTAGGAATGATGAGGTGAATATCAAATTACTTCATGTATTTCAAGATAAAAAATATACTCAGGTTGGGCCAAATTAGTTATGGCGGTTGGATAAGGTGGTCAGTCTTTGTTATTATAAGTAGTGTTGTACGGAAAGAAAGAAGAAAAAAATAAAGTTAAAAAATTGAAAATTAATCGGACTGGTAAACGCCATAGTAGCTTACCAGTGAGTTCGAAGGGCATAGTACTTTAATCGGGTTTCTAAGCTTCTCATCCAGGTCTCTCGATACTGACACATCCTAACTCAGTTGATTTATGGCGCGGCTTTCAATTCCGCTACACGTCAAGAAACCATCTCAGTTTTATGTAGTCCCGATACCGATAATCAAGACGCACGAGCTGTGTTTAACCGGAGTATTCGGAGGCTGAAGTGAACAACTCATTTGTGAAATGTCAAGGGCAGTGGTTGCCAACATGATGGATAAACACTTTAATTTTGTTATCATTGGAATTCATGTAACTTGCTGAAAATTCCTTCCATTTGGGATCAATGAAGCAATATTATTATTATTATTATTATTATTATTATTATTATTATTATTATTATTATTATTATTATTATTATTATTATTATTATTATTATTATTATTATTATTATTATATTATTATTATTATTATTATTATTATTATTATTATTATTATTATTATTATTATTATTATTATTATTATTATTATTATTATTAAGTACTTTTCGCGTCTGGTAGTCCGAAACTGCAGTCTGTTGGTCATATTCGTTGGTTATCATTGTTGATAAACTAACACCGCAGCATTCGTTACTTCAAAGGTGTCCAGTTCCATGAGTCTAACCATTGTACCTTTTTCCGAAGCACAAACCAACAAAATTTAGGTAAGATTGTTATTCTTAAGGAGAGTATCTCAGGTTTATAATTTCACGGTTGAGTAGTATGAAAGGCGATTAACTTTACGTGAACAATAAGGTCATGTGTATATACGAGAGTCAATACAGACTATAAAAAGAGTAACACACATACGTGATTCACAGCACAATGTGGTACGCATTAGTTTAGAGTTTCGACGTTTGTTATGCTTTTCATGTATGCCTTTGAATGCTGTTTGAATGCGTGATCATTTGTGGCACGTACAATATATCGCGGTAGATTGGTACACATAAAAAAGACGGACAGAAAACAGTGTTACCGGCAGTTCAATCGTGTATGAGGTACAGCGAGGGATCTGGATTGACACCTGGTAGATTGTGCTGCTCTGCGTGAGAACAATGACGTGAGTGGGTGTTGAGGATCAGCTAGGATAGGTCTGCGAACCAGGTCTGCACCTATCCTATGACGGTTGAAATCCGGTATATGCAATGCCTTCATTCATGTTTCGTAAGGTAGATCCCACAGTTCTCGTACAATCTTGGTAGCTCGATGATTGATTTTGTCAAGAAGTGCGATATCTTTCTTCAACCAAGGAGATCAAAACTGAATAGCGTAATTCATCGAAAATTCCACATATGTGTTTTTTAGCCTGCGGAAAGTTAAACTTCGAGAAATTCAAATGAGCATTGACAACACTTTAGAAAAGTTTATCCCCTCCTCATCGTGGTGCGATGGTGGCAACCATGTTGCGATCGCCGATCGTGCACAGGCAAACGGAACTTGGCAGTTGTGCTACCAGGGTGTGGTGTGTGCCCAACTGGTTATCGGGTTTCCTATAAAATGCCACATGGGCCTAATGACGTTCTCATGACATGCTGTGTGTGTTCCCCGCCACAAAAGTGTTCTCATGCCACAGGGATGGATGGATCCCAGAGGAATGCATCGTGCTTCCAAATGGCGTAGGAGCCTTCAAAGGCCACCGGCGACCATCTAAGCAGCTGCCTTGTAGACGGTACATAGATGTGCAAAGGCTAGAGGTGCGTCATCGAAAAAAATGCTGGATGATGGGGGGGACATCATCTGTATGAAATTCCAAAATGAATCCATAGAATCATTATGAATTTGCCCTACGATGTCAATCTCGCTCATACTACGGCGTCCACGGGAAGCGACGCACCCTGTGCTCCTCCATGGGCCACGCTGATAAGCGAACCTCGATCTGGATTTATTAATATAGGAAAACCCGCTTATATTGAATGGATGTACCACAGTGGACTAGTCGACGAATCTGTACAACAGGGAGTGGCAATCCCACTTGCTCTCACGGCACAGAAAGCACTCTTAACATGGAAACCTGTATCACTAAGAATTGCGATGATTCAGCTGAATGGAAAACATTTCAACGTCACCGTTGTCGCTATCTACGCCCTGACACACGCTACCGATCCAGATGTCAAAGACGCCTTCTATTGTCAGTTGCACGAAACTGTTCGTCAAGTTCCTAGGCGTAATGTACTCTTCCTTGCTGGAAACTGGAATGCACGAACTGGTTCACCTGTCTTATACACATAGTTGGAAAGTTTGATCGCGAAAGCTGTGAAAACGGCACTTGTCTAATTAAGTTTGCAGATCTCAATCGAATATGTGCCAAGAACACTTGTTTTCAATACCCTCGGAAGTATCTACTCACCTGGTATTCAAATGACGGTCACAATGCCAATCAGATCGATTAAACTTTAGCATGCTCGCAGTGAATGTCGTCTGTCGAAGATTGTAGATCATACCGAGGAGCTGTCAGCGGCGGCAGAGAAGATTCGGACCATACATTAGTATGTACCAGGCTGAAACTGCATCTCCAACAACGACACCAACCTTCTAAACACATCAATGTTGATGTCCTTGATGATACACCCAGTCGCATAGAACTATCGAATGCCATCACCTTGAAGCTAGCATCTGCTCAACAGGAAACACACGCAGATGACACTAATGTGGAACGCAAATGGGTAAAACTGAAGACATCCTCTCAGGTTGCCCCTTTAGAAATAATTGGGACTACAAGAAGCCGTCACAAGGATTAGTCTCCAAATTGACGATACAAGCATCACATAAAGCCAGAAATGCCCGATCAAGCAACTCACCTGATTATCGCCGCTTGCGACGAGAAGCAAAGAGATCTGCTCATAATGACTGAAAGCGTTACTCGACAGATATGGCTACTGCAATGGAGTCAGCTGCGAATGTTGGAGATTTCGGAGGACTGTTACGATTGTAATGTAAAGTGTCTGGGAAACGCAATGCGGAAGCAATTTTAAGAAGTATGACTGGCGAGCTGATTCCCGACATCGAACGTAAAATCGCAAGATGGGTGGAACGTTTCTCACAGTTATTCAACCGCCAATACAATAGGAGCTTCAGCATGTTACCACACCCAACTAGTATCTACTCTTCCGATTGCTCACCTCCAACAGAGCAAGAAGTCGCATCTGTAATCGGCCGGTTGAAGAATCGGAAATCCCCAGGAGAAGGCGGTATTCCTGTTGAAGTCTATAAGGCAGGTGCAGGAGCTCTTCTACCACCACTTCATGCTTTGTGTTCTTCCATTGGAGAGCAAGAAATCTGTCCATCTGACTTTGGTCGCTCAATCCTGTTACTGTTCCCGAAAAAGGGTGACAGGTCTTGTGCGAAAACTACCGCGGCATCAGCTTAAATAACACAGCTTCTGAGCTGTTCGCTACCATCTTACTGAACCACTTTTCGAATGAGCGTCACCTCCGCACTCGCTCCAATCAAGGTGGAGTTAAGCCTGTATTGATCCGATATTCCTATTACGAAGGATCCTAGAACATCGAAATGAATTTCAGTAGCCAACCGTCGCTTGCCTCGTTGACTTCCGTGCAGCCTTTGACTCAGTTGATCGCAGCTCACTATGGAATGTCATGTTACACGACGGTTTGCCTTCCAAATTCATCAATATGATCAAGGCAGATTATTCAGCCACCAAAGCCAGAGTCCGGGTATATGGAGAGGAATCAACCGACTTCATCCTGCACAGTGGAGCTCGACAGAGATGTCCCTTATCCCCTATCCTGTTTATTCACGCGATCGACTGGATAATGAACAACGCACCTGAGGGATTCCAAGGCGTTCAAGTTTCGATCGATTGGTGGATAACAGATGTTGAGTTTGCTGATGACGTTGTATTAATTGCCGATAACTTTGAAGACATGCAACGTGTGCAAGACTGCGTCACAAGATATTCCGCAGCATTGGGCCTCGAATTAAACGCTTCCAAAATGAAATCGTTCGCTGTCGAATCGATATCTCTCTGTACCTGGCACCCCGATCGGTTTCTGACATTCGATACCTCGCTTCAAACTACTACTGAATGATCACGCGAGGGAGGAAATTCCACTACGAATTGATCGCACCAGATGTTCCTCAAACTGAAGAATTCACTCTGATGAACGACTAAGATAAGCCTCGAAACGAAATCCCGGGTCTACCAAGCAGCTATCCGCCTCGTACTACTCTACGGATGTGAGGCCTGGCCACCGCGTGTAGAATATGTCAAAAAGCTTGAAATCTTCGATCATTGGTGTCTACGATACATAAAAAAGACCAGGTGGATTGACAGGATTTTCAATGCAGCCGCTCGATGCCAATGCGGGAACCTCCCGGAACTATCGGTACCGATCCAACGCCAGCAACTACAATGGTTTGAGCATGTTCTCCAGAAGATACTCTGGTAAAATGAGCTTAGATCCCTATGCAATGCGTCAAATGACAACGTAAACGAGGTGGACAGTTAAAAACATGAATATCCACAGTGAATTCAGATGTGCAGCGCCTTGGTCTACACAGTGTTTACGGAACGCGTCACTGTGATCAGCACTGGGTTTCCATTTGTGCTGACTTAGTCGCCAACCGCCAAGCCTGGGCAGGAAGCAAACGAGACATCATTGGAGCCGGTTCATCCTCAAGAAGGAGATAGCAGCAGCAAAGTGAGCAAAGTAAGTAAGTAAAACTTGCGATGTGCGTTTGCAAACTATTTCACAATGAGAGGATTTCATAGCACTGCTTACCTAAGTACCAAAAGCCTTTTCCGCTGTTACCCATATCAATTTGTTTACACCAAAAACGTAATTGAATTTGAATGTTTTTGTCTAATTTTCAGCATCTTACACTTCCCAAAACGAAGGGTAACTTGTTTATCAAGGGCGATAGTTGTAGTTGGTCGAGGCCATTTTCCATCATCCTTGGGATTTCGGGTTTTAACCCATATTTCGCTATCATCTGCAAACATAGTGATCTGCCAATGAAGGAGTGCTGGCATATCAATATTGTTTCTTGTGGTGCGCCTATTGTAACTAATATTTGTTTTGACAGGGCTCCATCCACTCGCAGTCTTTTATACCGTTATTGCAAGTAGCTAGATGTCCAGTCAAGCAAGCTTGCACCGACACTTCTGGCCCCGATTTTATCAAATAGAAGCTGTACTTGGCCGGATCGAATGCTTTAGACATGTCCAGGTAAGAGTCATGAACTGTATTGCCGTTATTTACAGTTTTAGTATAATCCCCTATCGTTACCAGAAGAATCTTTGATGCATGCGTTTTTTCGTCCGAACCCATGCTTTATGTCTGTTAGCATTTTGTTTCGTGCCTGGAAATAACATCCGCAGCAAAACTTTCGAGAAGTTTTGATATGACAGAGAACAGTGTTACTGGTTTGCAAGTTACGATTTCCGCGCAGTCAACTTGGTAAATGTGTGATATGATTCCACACTTTCACGCAGCGACGGCGGTTCTTCGCCTAAGCTTTGACAGTTGATCATGGCAAAGCATAGTGTTCAACAGGCGTTAACCAATTCTGATGTACGAAGTACAGAAATAATATAACCGATACGCAAAGGATACAGAATAGCCCTATAATGTAAGCGCTAATCGCCCGTTAATTGACTTCCCATTCAGGACGTTAAAAGTTACAAATACCAAAATTTAAATATTAAATAACAAGGGTTTCAGTGTGAATTCGCTCAGCTTATGTGATTGTGTCCTATCGGAATTTATTTTTTGACCGTTATTCCAGAAATTATTCAGATTAATCTATATTTAGCAACTTCTCGTAAGACTGGATTAATGAAATTATGCACCTGAAAATTAATGAAGAATTGACTTATTATGCAATCTTTAAATTCAGGTAATTAACATTTTAAATAAAATCATAAGGTATGAACTGAATGATAATTCAGACTTAAGGTAAAAAGGGGCATCGACAATGCTATGGAATCATCTCATTTTGAGATGACCGACATACGCACATCGAAAGTGTTAGCAATTCTCAAACGCATTTTCTTAATGCGAAAAAGTCATACCTTTCAGGATAATAAACACAAATGTGAAACCTTCGATGAATTACCCTATCCAGTTCTGGTCTCTTTGATTGAAGAAAGATTGCGCACTTTTCACAAAATCAATCATCGAGCTACCAAGATGGTACAAGAACTGAGGGATCTCATGAAGGTGATTGATATACTAAATTTCAACCGACGTAGAACCTGTTAGATTTGCTTAATTCTTTAGCAAGTCCAATTGTTAGAGTTGCCATGGTACTGTAATATGTACAAGGGTTAATTGTCAACATTTTGCACATTAACCGTTCTTCATCGATGTGAGTCTGGAGCAATTATGTTGTAACTATATGACGCGAACTTAAATCGTAGATTGACGTTCACCTTACTTAATCTTTGCCCCAATTGTATAAAATAATATTGGCCTTGTACTTTAATTACTAATCTATCCACACCGAATTGTCTATACACATCAATTTTCACAAATCGACTTCCCATATATTCGTAGTCAGCTTTGGTTAGATGCAACATAATTGTGGTGGATATCCCAAACGAACTATCCCTACATCCCACTAAAAAGCCCGACCACCTGATTCTCACTTACCGAATCCTAGCTGTTCCTCAACACACATTCACGTCACTGTTCTTACGCAGAGGAACATAAACTACCAGGTGTCACTCCAGATCACTCGTTGTACCTCATACGCAATTAAACTGCCGGCGGTACCATTTCTCCGTTCGGGTTTATTTTGCGTGTAAGAATCTACCGGAATATATCGTATATGGTTCATACGTACAAACATTCAAACAACATTTACAAACACACATGGAAACCAAGTCAAGTCTCAAACCTATACTAATGCCTGCGAGACTGTAATGTGGAGCTGGCATCTGTGTTAGCACCTTATTACTCTATACTGACTGTCTTATATACACTCCACCCTATGGTTCTTTTAAAGTTGATTCCCTTTTATACTGTTGAATTATGAATTATGTAAGGGGTTTAAAACGCATTCGTATGAAACAGTTCGATATGCTCGTTATGGATTGTAAAAATCTATCTGTACTTATTCATTTGTTTAATTAAACTCCGTTAATCTAAACTCCAAAACCTCTATTCCTTTTGCCTTTTCCTTTTTATCCTTGAGGACTTGGATCATTCTAGAACAGATGCCACACAATAAAAAGCTTTGGAGGTCTCCTGCTGAAAATTTCCAGTATTGGGCTGTTTTTTAAACTATATCGATTAGATATTGATTATTTGTCTACTTTGATATAACATGATATCCGAGTTAGTAAATTTATAAAACAGCCATTTCGACTCTGTTTTGCGTCCCAATTTAAATTTGAGATAGTATGATAAAATGAAAGTAGAAAGATTCTTAAGTTCAAAAATGCTTGTGACCGATTGGAATCTCATTGTAAAAACAGTCTCTTGGTAACAATCGGAGTATTTTTTATTTTACCAACGTCAAAGATTCATTCTACGATGAGCTATATCATCTCTCTTCCATGAACAACAAGTACAGTCCATTAAGTTCAATTGTGAATCGGAAGAGGATAATTGGCCGGAAGGTTTGAGGAATATGTCTTGCAAAACAAAAGATAGTTTTTTCCTGAGTTGTTGATGTGGGGATGTTTCACTTTTTCTTCATGACATAATTCATAATGTAATGATATAAAAACCGATTACAAAAAACATTGGGTGATGTGCACATAAGATAGTCAGTATAGAGCAATAGAGTAATAGCACATATACCAAGTCCACAATACAATCCATTATGCTATAATATGTAGGTTCGAGGTTTGGTATGTATGTCTGTAAGTGCTGCTTCAATGCATGTTCGTTTGAAGCACATACAATATAATCCGGTAGCTTGTTCCACACAAACCAAACACGAACGGAGAAAACAGGCTGCCGGCAGTTCAATCGTGTATGAGGTACAATGAGTGACACCGGAGAACAATGACATGAGTGACACATTATACACTACTCTGACCATACTGAACCTCAATCCCCGGAGTAAATTCGAATGTGGGTGGAAGGAAACATCATTTACCTCTTTTAACTAAACTTTGTACATCAGGCTGAAAACTTAATCACCCCAGTCCTACGCAAGTACAATTTCGGCATATCAAATAGATTCACTGATATATTCAGCCACATTCGTTAACGGATATAGGTACGGCAGCACATATCATCAAACATGTTTTCCAACTTCTATTGATAATCTGAACCCCTTACTCCTCAGTTACTTTGCTTATATTGCACGATAATAACAGTTAATGATATTCGATGAAGAAATTGGTGGAGACCATCCACGTGTGAGCAGCTGCGAGAAGAAAATGTCAGTACAGACACATATCCTTGTGTGGGTCTTTGATTAGAAATATGCCTGATGCTGAGCCACCATCAGGCACTGTAGTTTGCATGTCTTCATGGAAAATGACCATCATTTTAAGTGATTTTGCAGGATATCCAATTGTTGAGGTCGGTTTTGTTCAGGACATTTTATCTGCTCATTCCGTTAGTTGACATTTCGGCTCGGAATCCATATAAGGGCTTAAAGCAGCCCAGATTGAGGTGGGCGATAGCTGTCTATCAGAGAACGATGACCCCTCTCATTTTTATCGGTGGCTTATGAAGTCGAATAATACTTACGCTAAACAGCGTAGACTTATAATCTGTGTTTTTGCAACTCCTTATGTCTAATACATTAGTTAGTTTTGAGATATTTGGCTCATTACAATACATTGAGTCACTGCAGGAATTTCTGGAAGAACGATTGAGCTTGTGTTCAAGTCACCTGACGGGATTTACTCTCGG
>JALGAQ010000009.1:6109519-6135534 GCA_028829895.1 Sinotaia quadrata
AATAAATTATTATTCTTCTACACCGCCCCCGAAAATCGGTCATGATTTCCATCCACGTGTGTGGCCGGCTCATGTCACTTTATTCAACTGTAGTGTTCTAACGTTGTACATAACTTGAGTGATTTCTGTTCACCTCACTTTGTTTCTACAAATCCATATTTCCTGTACATTTCATTAATCACAATTTCGGTTGAAAATACACAGTTGCCAACGCGTTGACTCGCTTTTCAATCTGTTTGCTGCTGACGCTGATTGTTGCAGAGATTTTGGTTGGAAAGTAACAAATTAACTCTCCGTCGTTTATTTTCAGTCATCCACGCTAGCGACGTCATTCCTCAGCGATATATTGCAGTGGAACTCAAATTATCACAGAGCAAGGAAGACGTCAACTATTTTTGTGTAACTTTAAATCTACTACACAGAATATTCGTGCGTCCGTATTACACTAAAATTTTTGTGTTATTTCCTGTGATATTACCATTATCATTTGATGAACAAGTACACACTTTGACTATCATATTCTGACCCCTGTAGCTGACGCACTTTCACGCATGCACATCACTTCTGTATGAACGTTGGTTCTCCATCAGGAAAATCCAGGCGATCCAGTGACGCCATTACGTCATACGAATGTTCGGTTCCCGTGTGCTTTCCGAAACCAAGTTTTGGGAGGTCATCTCTTTAAGAATTGTAGAAAAAGTTTAACCAGATAAACCATTCCTCTGACAAGCAGGTATTACAAGCCGGGAGATATTCGCCAAATCTATGCAATCAAAAACCAATTTTCTTGATTGAAAGGTTTATGCGATTCTGAGATAAAATAATAATAACTGTACAAAGATACAAACCTCAAAGGTTTGAATACATCTCCGAGACCTCTTGTAAGTTGGATAGTTTTCTGATAACAGACACAACTATAAAGAGTTAGTAAAATGCAATATTCAACGGGACATTTGCTCAGGACAACAACACTCACTAACGCCGGCAAACGACCAATACAAATGTGCAGCCAAACAAAGCGGTAGAACATCAAATAAACAAGGGTTCAAGTCAATATAGGTGGCAAGGGGTATAAGCATAGGGAGTTGGGGTTGCACGAGGGGACTTCTTGACAGATACCCTCTGCTCAACCAAGATTTGGACTTGCCGCATAAACTTTCAATAATGCTTGGTGTTTCCATCAAACTTCGGAAGATCTATTCGAGACGCTTCATCTCTGTATTGGCTGTGGAAGTGAGCGTTTTGGGGTGGCGTTGGTGACTGGATCTGGTACCGTTGAAAGTGTCGCTGTTCTTCTCTGTGTTTGACTTGAGACAGGTCAAAATTTTTGGAGACTGTAAAAGCGCCTTGTGCTTTCTGCTTGGCCTCAGTGTGCTTCTTTCTCTTCTGCCGCAGTCGTTGTAGTCGTGCTAACACCTACTCTTCTCTTTCACTCAAATCGTCACCGGATGGCTCCACGAGGATCTGCTGCCGTTCATTCGTTTGTTTCATCGTCTTGTCAATGGCGTTCAGGTAATCCTAATATTGGTTATGAACATGGTCATCATCGTCACTCAACGTTTTGTTGTTAACTAAACAATAAGAAGACTTAGTGACCATAACCGCAAGATTATCCCTATCAGAATAATAACATGAACCAGCCTTGGAACCGGAAGGGATAGAAACCATGACTTGCCGAGTCTTCTCACAAGTAGGGCGCTCCTCCGATCCAGTTCGCTGTTGTTGAAAAACATCTTATTGTTTCTTAGTTACAGGCTAACAGTTCGTATCCAAACGAAGTGTTGGATACCACGATTTCTGAACAGCACGCAGATCGTTACCTTCGCGTATTGATCCGAATCGTGTATTCGAGAATTGGAACTCTTATACGTTGATAAGAGCCTCAGAATTCCAATGAAGGTGGAGAGATGCGCAAGTCCCTGTCAACAAAAATACGTTTATTCTATCGGAACTATTTATTCGATTCTAAATAATAAACAATAATAGAAGGTATATATATTACCTCGAATGTTCACACAAAAAGGCACAAAACACTTGCCACATCAAGAAATGTCCACGACAAGCAGATATACTATTAGTGAACTGTCAATAGAAAAAATAACTTGAGGATATTTACCTTTGAAGCGGGCGCTCTTAACACTGATCTGTCACTGATCAGCATCAATGTACGGAAAGAGTTGGACTATCAGTTAAAACTCCCATGGACATGACGCTTATGAGCATCACTATCATAATTCTTTATTTCATTCCCCATTTCACAAATCCCTTTAAAAAAGTCTTATGTGTTTTATTACCTAACTCTGTCAATAACTCGATATCTTTGATTTCCATTACTTTCAATGTCTGATGCCTTCTCACTACCCAATTTCAATAGTTCAATATCTTCGAGTTCCATTCAACATGCTTTTAGTCAATCTTCGATCACGCATGCTAACAATTTTTCACTTGGATGCTGTAAAAACGGAACGAACCTTGATAAAGGCCGTTCGAAATAGATATCTATTGGGTCACCGAGTCTTTTCAATGATTATCCATGGGCATACTGTATCATTTGTAATAGCCACCATAAATTACAAGTAAAAAAGAACGTTAAAAAAAGGAAGCAATATTCGGGGTAATCACGGGGTTTGGGGCAGTAGGTCAAACAAGGAATGAATTATTATTCTTCTACATAGGGATCACATGGTGACCACAGCCACAGTTGAGAAGCCCTGACATTGGCTGAGAAAATTCCATGACGATGCAAACTCACTTACATAGTTGCCGATACGTAGGAAGATAAAAAATTGCTCTCCGATAGAGGATTAGTGAATTTGAACTAAATACGCTGACCAGACTGGTGCAAATCAACTTCAGCTTAATAGAAATTTCTTACCCACTGCGGATTTTTTTTTCTGATTACCCAAAAAAACCGTATGAATAGTATTGAATTTTATTACCTAACTTTAATGTTTATAGGCAGTCACTACACTTTATTGAGTGTAATCAACTAGTATGTTTCGCATGTGCTTCTTAGATAGCTACTTGTTAGGTTGTTTTTTCGCGTTTAAATATCTTCAATAGTCAATATTGCCGTGTTATAAACCTCACATTCTATATTAGGTGTTTCGCTTGTGAGAATGCATGATAAACGATATGATATACCATTTATGAATGCTTAACACATGGATACATATACACATTTTCCTTATGATCAGTGCGAATTCATATTCAGCGTTAAATGAACTGTCGAGTCGCTTATCAATTGATAGGGATTATATCTTCACGTATAAATGCTAAGTGAGATTATACACACTGCTAACCGATCATAAAGTCGACGAAGCAAATGATGTAAATTTCTCAGAACTTTGAATGCTTGTTATGGAGGAGAAAAGTGTTCGGGCGGTAATTCTATTCAACCTACGAAAACTTTATTTGCTCGGAAGAGGACGATACGTATTGATAGGATGCCGTAAGAGGCTAGAGCAGATTGAAGGCATAAGTAAAACAAGTGGAACGTGGAAGCAAGCATCTGCCAATTATTTTACTGATCTCTTTTTGAGCTTCCGAAAAACTATACTCCAAGTTCACTGTAGCGGAGATGCACAAAGTTGCATGGAAACGTTTTGTGGTTTGTACGTTCACGAGGTGGTTGGTGGATATGAAGCACTGTTAGATACAATTTTTTTTAAACAGCATCACCGAGTAGGAGAATTAAAGCTAACACGATTATTGTTACCAGGATAAACATAGCGCGAAAACGGACAATCAAAATATATAGTCAGTGTATTTCTTTCTTGCAAAGGCATGATCACGTTTAAAAAAGCAGTTGAGCGTTAAAAATGACCGACTGAGATATTCGATTCTTTTGATCCACAGAGACATGTAATTTATGGATGTCACTAATTTATAGACCACAGAACACCGTGTGATTCTTGCTTGAGGTCCGCTTTGCTAATAAGATAAGATAAGATAAGATAAGAAAAGTGCTTTAATTTTCAGCCAGTTACATGAATTCTAATATTACAAAAAACAAAAACGTTTGCCATCATTTGCAATTTGTCCTTTACTCAATACACGCGCGTTATTTTCCCATGGCAAATCTCCATCGTTTAATTTAGCAAAAATGTCTCCATTCCTCCTTTTATCCGTATCGGAACTACATGCAACTGATTTTATGTAACGGCATTAAATCCGCCTACTACACAAGATAATCGACCCTCACTTCAGCAAGATGTCAAAGATGAACTCAATTATATGTAATTTGGATGCTTACAACAAAAAGGGGTGAAGAGGTTTTAACCGGAGAAGAATGATATCTAGTGACCTTGCCATAATAACGTACTTGTCTAACATTAAGAACAGAGAAATATGATAATGTAGAAAATCATTTTAAGTAATATTCAGTGAATCAGTGAAAAAGCGGTCCCATCTGAGATGAACAAAGCACGTTATCATTATTACATAGAAAGTGCGTGAATGGGTGATGACTGCAGTTTTCGCATTTGATGTCATTATTCATTGCAGGATGATGTACGATCCATGTTTTGCATCGAACAAAGAACCTAAACTGCATATTATGGCTAGTGTAAGAAAATCAAGCGGCAGTTCAACACTGAGGTTGCATAAGATAGGATGATAAGGATATGCAGGTTGTACTTATTGCTTTATTGCGAATGACATTATTCTCATTAATTCCGGATTGATTGTTTGAGAGGAACACCAACCTGATCTACGATGAGACTACGTCATGTTTTCTTGTCAAACGTTAGGCTTCTGAGATTTCCATGAAGGCCAGAATTTCGCGCGTCAGCTATATCCCGAAGTTTGTACTGGAGAACTTTACATATCCTTGTGAGATGTAAATAACAAATCTCGCACCAAAAATGAAGTTTCGAAACAATGAAGACTGCGTGTTATTCGATACTATAATCATGAAAGAAATAATGAAAAAACAAAATGCAGGAAACGCACACATCACCAATATTCTCAGTGCCACGGAACAAATACACACCTTTAATTACATTTATAATAGGTAACTTAATAATGGAATGTTACGTTCGACAACCAATACACATGACTAGCGCATCCACGCTCCATTCGTAGCTACGGTGTGGCGAGTTGAGATTTACATTTCTACCTTTAAGTGCACAGGTCCTAGCCGTCCGGTTGACTAAACCAGCTACAGTGTTCTAATTTATTCGAATACGTGATTGATGCTTAACCAATAATGCTGCTTTAAGTGACATGGGCTGGCTTCTCAGGGATTATAGTAATAAGGACCGATTTGTTAGGTGGTTGAACATTTTCTCATGTCCTATTTGTCTGTGCATCGTCCCAATATTCGTTATACTTTGAAGATTGCCTGCTCAATTTGTTGTCTTCTTGGTTATTGAACTGTTTGATGGTAGTGCTATTTTCTTCAGTGCAATATCTGTTTAAGAAACATGATTTTGTTAGTCACCATCTACTACATTACAGACTATACATTGAATATACTATACATTACAGAATATGTAAAAACCGTGCAAACTGATTCTCATAAGATAAAAAGATATTCACGTTGACCTGGACAGACCTATGAATCTGGGCTTATATATCTACTGAGATTATAGTGCTATGTTACCAGCAGTTGATATAAGGTGATTCTCTTGAGACAAGTGTGGTGGATTTTATTCCGATCTTATGTGTTCGACTGATTTACGTCTTCGTCGCTGAGACGTTTACTCCACTCTGGGCTTTGTTTGCACAATCTTTGAAGAAGAAATAAGTAAGTCTTTGAAGTAAGAGTGCTACGAGAACCAGCAGGTTGAACAGCTGAATATTTGATTCTTTGAAGCAGTCTTCTACCGTTTGAAGTTTCCGAAAATAGTCACTTTTCTCGGTGTATTGACTCTGGCATCTATTATTTTTACAGACGGGACTTTTTCTTCATTATCGATTTTATCAAGCATCTTTCAATCGTACGCCTCCGATTCCCGAATCAAAAATGTCCTCGCTAGTATTGTTTCTCATCTTCAAAAACTGCCCGGCTGGTGAAAGCTTAGTCCCATGTGTTATACACCTGACAACCACTCGTCCCATCGAACAAGTTTGGAGCAAGGTTGGTTACAAAACATTCGAAAGTAGATAAGATTACACATAATCCAACGGGCTAGGCAATAAAATAGGTTCCTCTTGGTTGAGAACTGTCTTCCTTCTGCTCAAGCCGACAAACTAACTTTTTAAGACGTCTCGTGTCTTCTTAACACGGATCGCATCTCTTTATCCTATTTTGGGTTCCATAATATGACCAAACAAGTTCCACCAACCCAAACGTTCTTCTTAACAAACAAATGTAGCTCTGATGAAGATAAACCATCTCCCTCGGTCATCTGTTCTCAGCTGCACTTACATCGTAAGGTAGGCTGCATACGATGCATTCTAGACCTACCATCCTATTGCGTTGCACTTGTCTCCTCTTTCGAAAAGCCATTTGCAGATCTACATACGTAGAGCTAACCAAATGAGTGACTCAGCATTGTCGAGGATTTTTTTAGTTCATTACGTTTATCCTCAGCTATGGCAATAGTCACTCTATAACCCTTACCATACATGACCCTGATAAGCGCATTGGAAGTGGTATAGTCACTTCCGCGTTCATACTCGAACTACTCAAAGATAGCATCGCGCGCTTAATATGCAATGATTCTTCAGGTACATTATCCTCTGTGCGCTGTCTAATACTAACTTTTCAACCACGAAATGTAATTGTTGAATTGAAGTCAAATAATACCGGGTTTTTCGTCGAAGTGCTTCAGATCAGTTAAGCGAAAGTTCGGCATAGATTGAGTTGGACCAGTACAATGGCAAAGTATAGAGATGAGTTGAACGCTTATCGCCTGAAATTGTTTTTTTATATTGATGAACGGGGACCTTTTTACGTTTTTAACTTTGAATTGTGGCTGCTACTTATATGTACTTATCCTAGCTGCGAACTTTCTTGTTTTAGCATTACTCTGGGACTTTTGCTTTGCTAATAATTTTTTAGATGGCGTAGTTGGTCCTCTAATCTTTCACGTTTTATATTTTCAAGGCACACTCTCCTCGTCCACCTATGTTTCTGATTGGCTGTCAAGCAAGTTGCACTTTATTATGGTGTGCATTACCCATAGAGTTATATGAATTAATAACGTGATATGTGTTTGCCAACCTGGTGACACACTTATCCCTGATAAATGGCATAACATCAGTATCAATCATAACGTTGTCTTTGTGGTGCTTATTTTTCCAACAAACTAGCTAAGAAATCGATAAAACAGGATAATACGTTTGCATGCTTTTCTCAGAATATGATATCTCGTTTGTCGGAAACAATTTTGTTTCAATCCATAGATATGTTTCTGTTTTCCATTCACTGAAATGTTGCGCCTACTTTTTGCACTCAAAACACGATTTGAATATTAAAACGGGTTTCTGATGGACGTCAAAAGTATCGACTTAGAGTGTTGATCGAACCCGTTTACATGAACCACTTTGATCAGAACCTGAGGATATATATAAATATATACGTATATATACATACGTACGCACTGTGCAATGCGATAGCTCAACTTTAAGCGCATTCCCGATCAAGAATGGAGTAAAGCAAGGTTGTGTGCTTGCTCCGACATTGTTTGGCATTTTCTTTTCAATGCTGCTCGCATACGCCTACAGGGATTCAAATGATGGGATATTCCTTCACACCAGGAGCGACGGCGGATTATTCAACCCAGCAAGACTTCGGGCCAAAACTAAAATTCGAAAAGTATTTCTGAGGAAGCTGCTGTATGCGGATGATGCAGCCTTGACAGCCCATTCTGAGGAAGGATTACAGCGACTAATAAGCTGTTTCGCCAGTGCTTGTAAAGAATTCGGCCTAACAATCAGTTTAAACAAAACCAAAGTCATTGGACAAGGGGTTAATAGGGCGCCGGAAATTTCGATTGAAGGCTGCACACTGGAGGTAGTAAATGAACTCCCCTATCTGGGATCCACTATCTCCAGTAACCTCTCTTTAGATTCCGAACTAAGCAAGCGTATTCGTAAAGCAGCAACAATAATGTCGCGACTGCAGAAACGCGTCAGGAGAAACCCGAAGATGACCATCAATACAGAATGCAGATTTAGCGGTCTTGCGTGTTGAACACTCTGCTCTACGGCAGCGAAACATGGACGCTACATTCACAGCAGCAACGCAAACTAAATGTGTTCCACTTACGCAATCTTCGGAAAATACTACAAATACGATGGCAAGATCACATCTCAAACAACGTCGTCCTTCAACGAGCCGGACTCCAAATTATGTTCGCAGTCCTGGCTCATAGACGTCTACGTTGGGTTGGACATGTAACACGCATGGATGAAAACCGTATCCCAAAGGCCATGCTCTACGGTGAACTTGCCGCTGGTTCCAGATCAGTCGGAAGACCGAACCTACGCTACCAGGACATAGTCAAGCGTGACATCAAATGCGGAGAAATCGACCTGGTGAACTGGGAAAAACATGCAGCGGATCGCAGCAGCTGGCGGAGCGTCATAAGGGCAGCAGCTCAAAGAATAGGCCAAGACCACAAGAATTCACGGGATAAGAAAAAAATCGAAATAAGATGCGTTCTGAATGCAGAACGCCCGTTGTCTGTAGTGGCTGTGGAAAAATGTGCTTGTCTAGTATAGGCCTCTACAGTCACAGACGACGTTGTGTTAAAATAAGATAAAGTTAGACAAAATACTAAATGTAAAAAAATCGTAAATGAAATAAAAAATTTCAGATGACAACTGTAGTAGTAATAAAGGAATAACAATAATGAGAAAAAGTACTGATCAAATTAATGTTAACGATATTAAAGATAAAAACACAAATAACAAAAATTAAATGAATCGATAAGCACAAATATTATTACCCACAATATCATATAAAAGAAACTAAATTTAAAAGTAGCAGAAACAGGGATAAACTAAGTTAGAAAATTAAGATATCATTATACAAGATGAGAAGAATATAGCATAAGTGAAAATGAAGTGATAAATACCATAGTCTCTCGAGACTGACGGTCGCCAACCATACATACGTACACATACATATATACGTATATATAGGTAATATACACGTATATATGTAAATATACGTATGTATATATACCTATATATGGTTGGTTGTGTTAAGCAGGTGATGGTATGTAGTTCACCATACTTTTTCTTTTTTGACATTTAGCTAGAAGCTTATGTGCAATTGCTAGATTTTTATTATATAGAAAGAAAAGTTCTCCATCCGAGTTTAGTACAATGGACCGATTACCTATAGTTGTGAGAGAAGAAACGCGTCACAGTTGATTTCGATTCTATAGTCATCCTCAATCGTCGGTCCTAAAAGGAGGGCAGGGAGTTTAAAGAGCCGGTGTTATGGGTTTTATGTTGAATTTAGAGACTTTGAGATCTATTATTTATATTTATCCCCGCTAATCTGAGCTGCGAAATAGCCAAGGCGATTAAAGATATACTTTTAAAAGGAAATTTATTTGTTAAGCAAACAAAGCTTATCAATGGAACCATTCGCTGAAAGAATAAGGAATTAATTTAGCATAGTCCTACAACACTATTACTTTACTACTGAAACTTACGGGGTTCATTCAACTGCAGCAGGAGAACATATAATGTTGGCTAAGTTAAGTCGTTAGTTGCGCTTGCATAGGGGGAGCGGACATTTGAAATAATTTCATGTGATGAAATGAAATTTCCTGTTATCATGCCTAATTACGCCTATGGAACCGGTCATATAATTCATTATGCCTTTAGATGCCCATGGATCTTTGACAATAAGTAGGAATAATCTGGGAAATGATGGGGATAACGCGGATAATAGAATCTTGTATAAACTTTCGGCAAATTCATTACATGCCTAGCACCGAAAAACCCGTTGAGTTGTTCGCAGCTTCGATTCTACCACATTTACAAAGCCAGAGTATTTCCAGCGCAACATTTGAACCTGGGTCATATCAACCCATCACTAGGAATTGTGTTATCCACTCAGCTACCCCGACACAAGAAATAATTAACATTCACGTGATTGGGATAACGATAAGGATTTCATGTAATAACCCCATTGCACGTCATCCATATTCAGCTCAGTTTGTCCCCATTCGTTTATGTAGGGTTAGACTATTTCAGCTGACGGTTGGCTGAGCTATGCAAGAGATAATTGAAGCCTTGTGGTTGCGCATTTAAGTGTTTGAAGTTAAGAACTATACATAAGGAAACAGCACCTATGCTGTCCAAAATGTGAAGGCCTTTGAACGCAAAATCCAAAGCAATAGGTTCATCTTGCAAGTTTCATCACCACTCAATACCAATAGCTTAGATTTCCTTGGATGGATAGAAAGCTTGTTTAGCACAAAATACTGATGCAGACTGTAGAATTTCCACGTAGAGTTTTCGAATTCCCACTTCCCCCGAGTATGTAATATACTTGCGACCTTTAAGGTTATTGTTGTATAGCAGAAATTTTGAGAACAGAATATTTGGGAGGTCGAGCACGAAGATTGAGAACAATTTAGGACCAAGTACCGCATCTTGAGGAACCCATGAATAAGCGATACCTTCGTATTACTGTCATATCTAGCACGTTTAACATAATTTTTAGACAAGATTGTAATTCCTGCCATATGAATTAATCGACTGATGGAAACCATCAAAATTTTTATTGCATATACTTTTGTATTTGGGCCGTGTATGAAATTGAATAGAAACGAATCGAACGTTTCACTATCAGCATATTAAAAGAAATGCAGGTAGCCACATAATTCGTTTTTCAACCTTTTCCATTGTGGAATTAAATTTTGTTGTGAAGAAAAATTCACGATTTTAATATACGTGACTTCAGTAATCTAGAGAGTTTCTTCTACTTAACGCTTGGGCATGGTGTATAAAACTGCGGAAACATGATAGTACTATAGGAGCAGCGTATAAAATATATTGGTTAAAGCAATAATATACATGGCCTAGTAATTGAATCGTATGTGATCTGGAGGTACATCGTAGACCATGCAAACCACTGTTCACTAAAATCACCATAATGCCCCAGGCTGTCTGAAAAATTAATGTATAAGCGAAAAGGATATCAAAAGAGGAAAAACAGATTTATGATCATGACATGGACGATTTCTTTCCGTTTAACAATACATGATCTAAAAATAACAGCACATGCCTACGTAAAAGTACCAACGAGGATGAAAACTAAGCAGAAACAAACCTTCAAGAAAGCATTATACATGATTAAAGATAAAAGCAAGTACATATTAGGATTAGAGCATAAATGCTGAACATAGCACACCACAATTCATGAATGTATTTCACACCACCGTGTTATAAAAGGGCAGAGTAATACAGTGCGAAAAGCGAGGTTGACACTGCACCCGTACAATGTTTTTCCTTTCAGACAACATCTATTTGATCCGTCCACACATGGCATGACACGAAGTTCTATAGTTTAACAAAAATGGAATACAATGTCGAATAAACGGGACGAGGTGGAACAAAGAATGTGCAAAAGTGACTGTCCAACAGGACGGTGAGGCTGGCAATGCATTAGAGCGAAACGTGAAGTTCGGTTTGTGGAAGGCAATCAGTCAGTCGGAAATGCTGCCACCAGAGTTTGGCTCATTTGGTAGTCTGCAGTAGAAGAAGCAAGAAACCAGTACAGGTGATATAACTTTATTGAATGAATTCAAGTTGAAAACATGTATTAAAACATCTAGCCTGAATACATATTTGAGATGACGGGTTTCTTTCCTCTGCAGTTTCAGCCCTCGAAATATAAACATCGCACACAATAATACCAGATTTATCGCTCTGATTTAGATTAAGCTAGAAATTTCACGAAAGGTATCCCCATCTCTCGGGACTGAATAACGCCATCAAGCACGATGGTGTCTCATTTATATGGTATGCCAAGATATCATCTTCTTCGAAAGTAAGAACGGGTTTTTTCACAGTTTGTTGCAAGGAAATAATAATAATAATAATAATAATAATAATAATAATAATAATAATAATAATAATAATAATAATAATAATAATGATCGAAAACATCCGCGGCATGTATGAGGGCATAAATAAAGCCTTTGGCCCATGAATTATCAAAATGGCTCCACCGAAATCAGCAAATGGCATCATCATTACAGACCGACAAAAGAAGATGGAGAGGTGGGCTGAATACTACAAAGGACTGTACTTCATTTCAACTACAGTATCAGATGCTGCAATAGACGGCACCGTAAACCTGCCCGAAATGCCTACACTGGATAATCAACCGACGCTTAAAGGACTGGAAGATGCGCTGAAAAAATGAAAAATGGGAAAGCCCCTGGTCAAGATGGCATCACAGCTGAGATCCTGAAAGCTGGGCTTCTCTTTCTCTCTGCAACTGCATCAACTAATACTTCAATGCTGGGAGAAAGAAACCGTTCCACAAGAAATGCGTGAAGCAAAAATAATTACACTGTACAAGAACAAGGGAGATCGAAGCGACTTCTCAAATTACTTCTCAACGTCGTCGGCAAAGTCTTCGCTCGCATATTATTCAAAAGACTCCAAATTCTAGCTGAACGAATTTATCCAGAAAATCAGTGTGGATTCCGAGCTGGAAGATCAACCATAGATATGATATTTTCCATGAGGCAACTGCAAGAAAAATGTCGTGAGCAAAACAGGCCACTTTATGTAGCCTTTGTTGACCTTACAAAGGCATTTGACATGGTCAGTCGAACGGGATTATACAGACTCCTGAAGAAGATCGGCTGCCCTCCAAAATTGCAAATAATTGTCGTCTTCCACGAAGACATGTAACGCACGGTGCAATATTATGGCTCAACCCCAAGCGCACTCCCCATCAAGAAAGTAAAGTAAGTAAAGTAAGTAAGTAAAGCAAGGTTATGTGTTTGCGCCGACACTGTTCGGCATTTTCTTCTCAATGCTTCTCGCATACGCCTATAGGGATTCAAATGATGGGATTTTCCTTCACACCAGGAGCGACGGTGGATTATTAAACCCTGCGCGACTTCGGGCCAAAACTAAAATTCGAAAAGTATTTTTGCGGAAGCTATTGTTTGCGGACGATGCGGCTTGACTGCCCATTCTGAAGAAGGATTGCAGCGACTACTAAGCTGTTTCGCCAATGCTTGCAAAGAATACGGCCTAACAGTCAGTTTAAACAAAACCGAAGTCATTAGGGTTAATAGTGCAGCGAAAATTTCGACTGAAGGCCACACACTAGAGGTAATAAATGAATTCCTCTATCTGGGATCCACTATCTCTAGTAACCTCTCCTTAGATTCCGAACTAAGCAAGCGTATTGGTAAAGCAGCAACAATAACGTCGCGATTGCGCAAACGCGTCTGGACTAATCCAATGCTGACTATCAACACAAAAAATGCAGGTTTACCAATCTTGCGTGTTGAGCACTCTGCTATACGGCAACGAAACATGGACGCTGTACTCACACCAGCAACGCAAGTTAAATGCGGTTCACTTACGCAATCTTCGGAGAATACTTCACATAAAATGGCAAAATCACATCTCAAACAACTCTAAAGTATGTTCGCACTTCTGGTTCATAGACGACTGCGTTGGATTGGACATGTAACACGAATGGACGAAAACCGTATCCCAAAGGCCATGCTTTATGGTGAACTTGCCACTGGTTCCAGGTCAGTTGGAAGACCGAACCTGCTCTACAAGTTATAGTCAAACGGGACATCAAATGCGGAGAAATAGACCTGGTGGACTGGTAAAAATGTGCAGCGGATCGCAGCAGCTGGTGGAGTATCATAAAGGCAACAGCTCAAAGAATAGACCAAGACCATACTAAGTCTCGAGATAGGAAAAAAGCCGAAAATAACATGCGTTCTGAACGAACGCCCGTTGTCTGTAGCGGCTGTGGTAAAAAGTGCTTGTCTAGTATAGGCCTCTATAGTCACAGACGACGACGCAATAAATAAAACATGGAACAAATAATTGCAGATGATAACAGTAGTAAAAATAAAGGAACAATAATGACAACACTATAAAAATAATGGTCATAATAATGATAACGATAATGAGGATAAAAGTGCCGATAACAAAAAATAAATAAAACGATGAACACTACTATTATTGAGAACAAACAATATATATAATACAAATAAAATTAAAATTGAAAGCAGTTAAGAATAAAAAAAATAAAATAAAATCAGACCAACAGAAACAGGAACAGAAAAACTTAGAACATTAAGGCTTTATTATATAAACCCAAAAGAAAATCAAAAAAGACAAAGCGGAGTCACAAACTCCATAGTCTCTGGAGACTGATGGTTGCCAATAATAATAATAATAATAATAATAATAATAATAATAATAATAATAATAATAATAATAATAATAACAATAATGCTTTATTTATGCCAAATGAGATGAATTTTCAGCCAGTTACTAAGGTTCCAGTATGAAATAAAATAAAATGTTATCCATCATGCTGTTATTCACTGCCTAAGATATTTCAGACGTGAGATGTTTTCTCAAGGCTATCTGGATATAGATTCTCTCCAGTTAACCTTCTCCATCCCTCTTCATTGACAGTAACGGAAAGACATGCGAGTGAGTTTGTTTCTGACGTCTCGCCGAATTGAAGACTCTCTTGCGAGATCCGTAAGCAGCGTGAACAGTATTAACAGTTCAACAAGTGATCAATTAAAACAATCTGCCTTCTTTCAGTGTTCGACATACGTAACACAATCGAGTGTATGTTTCGAGACACAAATCAAACTACTCATAAATAGTATAAAAGTATAATATAAGTAAATACTCGTTATGTTAAATGCATAGAAATACACCGTACAAAAAGTGACAATAAAATTGATAGAACTGATGATTTTGAACCTATGTCCTTGTGTAACAGGGAGTAGAAGTTGTGGAATGAAGTAGCAGAGCGATAAGTGGCTAACACTACCGTCTGAGGGAGTAAAAACCCTCAACCTACAGGAGCCATATGTGGTACGCCACTTCAAGACGCTGCTGAGTTGCCGATTCAAATAAGCTATTATAACCATAAACAAATGAGAGAATCTCTGATCTTCTCACACGTTCAACGCCTTGCTCTGCAATGTCCGAGGAGACACAGTAACGCTAGCTCAGTCCACTAACTCTTATCCTCTTTCATTCCATCTATATTTTTCCATTCAAAAAACATAATTTATAATAACTATGGTTTCATCCACCTCCAATTTTCTGAACAATGTTTACATCACTGTTGGAAAAGACTTTCACCAGGGAAAAATGTTTTACAATGACATCTAAATCTGCCACAAACCTTTTCAAACTTAGTGCTTTCCCCGGGAGCATTCGAAACATTTCATACAGGAATTGCACCAGTCTCTTATGACAAAGCCGATACATTTCTTCGCCACCTGCTAGTTATAGCTTTGAACATCTTTCAACTGGTTTAATTTGAAGGTTTAACCCTAAAATTATATTTTTGTATTCAAAAGCGCATAACATATGATAAAACGAGAAGTCAAACACGATAAAAGACGATGAAAAAAGCTGTTTGATCCGGCAAAAAGCCGATCAAAGACGGACCTTTTGCTCACTACGTGATTCATTTTTCTCTAGATCCACTTCAGTTGTTCGCAATTTCTCACGAATATGAGCCACTTCATTATCGCGCTGAACCAATAATTTCGTAGATTGCTGGATGAAGCAACCAGAAAATCATACATAGCGTAAGTGATACACCAATAAAACTTGTTCTTCTCAAGAAAGTGAATAAGAATATCGTCCTTCAGAAGCATTCGGAGATTAACAAAGTCAAGGAAGAACCATGTGACGAAGTTAAAAATAGTAGTATTTATGCTAACGTTCGGAAGAAAGAACAAAGTAAAGCGTACTAGAAAACTGTTCACATCAGTGATGAACTATCAGTAAATAATGAAAAACGCGGCTAACGGTCAAACTCATAATATTCCACTAGTTTTAGTACTAGTTAAAAACTGCTAAATAATTACGTACGTTTATGGAGGCCGCCTTAAGTGTGTCATAAAAATAATAGCGGCGCGAAACGTTCAGCACCGAACTGGTAGCACTGCTCGAGTCTAAGGGCTATACCAGTTGAAATGTATTAAAATAATTTAAACCCAACAGGTATGAAAATAACAGATGAATGTGAATGGACAGTACATATTGCCGTCCTTTTATCAAGTGACACACGAACATGTACATGCAGGTAAAAGTACAAAAGAACAGATTCAACAGAACAAATGTTGGCATTTAAAAAGGTTATACAAAGAGCACAGAGAATGTGATACTGTTACGATGCTTAGTTGGTTATATATATATATATATATATATATATATATATATATATATATATATATATATATATATATATATATATCTGCGTGATTATAAACATAACCCATTAGCATATGTGAGCTCACAACAATCATTCCGCAATTCATTGATCGCATTATAGATTGATGTGCGACCACCCGAAAAATGTATGTATGAACCGATTGTTCATTGTTATCTCATACAAACACTAATATGACTTATTTTTTCTAAACGCTCACTAGGATTAACTTCGTGCTGTTATCTTACTTGCTCATTGGCTCAACCTCAGCTGTCCATGTTTGTCCGTGTTTGTGACGAGAAACCCAATTTTAGGTTCATTTATGACTGGAAATACTTCTTCTGTTTATAATAGGTGGACAGTTGTTGTTTGCTAGCTTCCATCAGTCTTGAAAGACTGTGGTGTTTTGATTTTATTTAATTTTAGTTTTCTTGGTGTATATACTAAGCTCTTATTTTTTCATGATTTATTTATTTATATTATTTTTTATTATGAATGTTGTCAAGTATAATTTTAATTTAATTTTTAAATTTTTTAAAATTTAAAATTTAAAATTATAACTACTGTTCTAACGTATGTTCTATGATAGGCGAACACCGTCTGGTCTTCGAAGCCTTGACAGATGTTTGGAATGACATTTTAGACATCAGACAAAGCAACATCGAATGCAAACGACGTTTGATTAACCGTGTTTTGGTTTACGAGCAGCTACATCGATTATCCCAGAAAAGTGAGTCAACTGATGGTTAGAGAATAGCTGTGAATTCATTAACTGGTAGTGATATGCAAGAGTATTGATTGAAACTGTTTTAAAGCTACAACTTTGCACTATTTTAGCTGATTAGTTAGCGCAATAGTTTTCGAGCAGCTCTGAGATGTTCTTATTACGTTCACGCATGCCTTGTTCAAAGAAGTCCGCTCGTATAAAAGTGAAGATTAACAAAGCTTATACGTACAGAAAATGAAAAAGAGTTGCATAAATTTTCATAACCATATTTCGGGTTAAAAATTCAAAGTTTACGAATGCGATCCTTTGTTGGTACGCATGCCCACTTCGGCATCCAAGTAATTTTGCTCTGAATGACACGAACTTTATTTTATTCTAAGTATGGTACAGTCAGAAAGTCTAACACCAAGGTCGTTTGCAATACCTTAAATGTCATACCGCACTTCAGATAGGGAAACCCTGGGTTTGAGTAAGTTTAAAGCTTGCATCACGAAAAGAACAATTACACTGCATTTGCACCAAACAGGAAAAAAATTCAACTGTTAACATGTGGCCAGACTTGTGCTCGAAGTTCATTATATATTTCATAATAAAGAAATATATTATGTGCTCGACCATGGTCGCTCCGAGGACAGTCAAACTCATGAAACAGATTTCAAATCCTCCGCATGAGGTATCTAATCTTACTTACATAAAATATGTTGCAGTTCCTGCTGTTGATCTTGAATATCACAGATTAAAATCGGACACATGATGAAGGGATATGTAGAACTCACCGATTCATTCCCGGCGCATTCTGTACTGCTGATGACTTGAGCACCCAGTCTGGATCGTAATCCTTTGACCTCCTTATCAGTACGCTCCATGTATTCCAGAAGCCAGGCGTCAAGTTGATTCAATAACCTGGAACAAGTGGACAGCTGGCTCAGCAGTACAACTCGATCATTTGGATTCTGTCTGAACAAGTTGTTAAGAGAATTCAGTTGTGAGTGCAAGGCAATGATAAGGGAGTTGTTTGTCTGCTTTGGGAATGGCGTGCCAGATTCCTTCACAGAACTGGAACTTAGCTGAAGAGCGTTCAATCGACGTTGTGTTTCAGTGAGCTGAGTCATGACTTCACTAAATCGACTCTGGAAGGCCTTCAATAAGCGGCGCACTTCAACACAAGTTGGAGTAGTGCAAGGACCAACTGGAACCTATTAATTCGCGAAATACAAACGTTAATTCAGGTAAGTATACTTTGAAAAGTAATTAAGGGACTTAGCTGGACCTAAAGTACATAAGCGTAACAAAGCACCCGAAAACAGAGCTGTTCTTAACTAGTTGCATTACATCAAGCGAAGATATAAGTTAGTAAAACCAAAGGCGTGGGAACTTCGGTCCAAGAAATTACACGATAGCCATTTGTTCAAAGTCGTTGGAATGATGAGAGCACTTTGAAAAACATTTGATGCCAAGACTATATGAAATGGTTGACTCTTCGGTGCAGATGTACCGAAACGATAATTCAGAAAATCTAGCTAACTTCCGCTTTATAAAAGTATCAAACAGCGTGCCAAACGTCTAAGTGCATGTACTACAACATTTATGCTACCCTAGCTTACGAATGATCGGCTTAATGTTGAACCTAGTTAATTTAATTTAAAGTACTAGATGCAATAAAACTTAACTTTTACTTAGCAAGCATGCATGCAGTTCAAAATCAGTTAGAAACGAACACAACACAAATAACCATGAACCACGATGTAGCGTGCGGGTTTGTACAGATGTGCATCGCAACGGATAGTAATGGCTTGCTTGTAAAACCTACTGTCGCAACCGCTGATTGTTGCTCCGAATTTTTTAACGCATTTTTCAGAGCTTGGTTTTCTGATTCCAGTGTTGCTACCTGCTGCTGTAATTTGGAGACGTTAGGATTCGGTACTGGACTACCAATGGACAACTTTTTCCCTTCACGATCTCCATTATGTCGATGACGAGAACGTTCGCGATTGCGCCGGCTCAGTTCCTGTGAACGAGATTCAGAGTATTCACGTAACATGTCTTCATATAAAGCCTAGACAAAATTGAAAAGACGGCGAGGAACAATGATTAAGCCTCATGACAGAAGACCGCCTTATACCAACTACATTGGTATAGGACGGACAACGAGATCCTGATTGAAACCAAACTATTAACGAACAGATTAATACCAAAACCTGCCGTTGCGTTGCAAACAATCAGCAGAAAAATGTTTGCATAATAAGATTTAGTATTGTAATATTTGGTAATAAAAACAAAAGCATGTCATATAATAATTAATTGAGATATGGATATTTGGGATACGTGCCCTACACCATTCCGAACTATTTGAAAACGGTTTCGCTTTCATTCACAAGTGTCGGAAAACTGACCACAGTGTCCTCCATGTACACTAGAAACCAGGTGGTCGGTAAATATATGGACTGTCAGCCGAAATTTAAGCTCCGAGAATAGAAGAACAGAAAATAAGAAAATATACTGCATATATGGAATTGAGGAAAATTAAAAGTCAACTTCATATCAACTATATTTTGTTTCTGTTTTAGCTACTTATCAGCAATATCAGTAACGATGGCTTAATCGCGATAGTTTTGAAATGATCCACGTCGACATCCCATCGGAGTATTATTCCTTATCTAATGAAATTTGAAACTGAAATACGCTTGAAACCCGAAGATGAAATTCGTGAACATCATGTGCTTAACATAAAACAATTAGACTGATATACATTAAACCCTAGTAATAGATTATTTTACACATAGCATAGAGTGATTTCCAATTTGTGACATTTCATCTGCCTTAAGTTGAGCACTGTAAATAGCATGAACATACTGAACATTCATCACTTAAAATACAAATGGTGGTGTATTCAGGCCAAGTTGTAGGCTGCACTACTCGTATATTGGATTATCAGTCAAAGTTGATGAATCATAAACGATGAAGTAGGTTGCTGAAGGTTATTTGAATCAAACGAATCAAACTCTGGTATGTATTTCCAATTCGCAGAATTATCCGACTAACGTTTAAAGAACATTCGTTGGTGTCAAACTCCGCTGCGAAAATGTGATGTGCTTGGTACTAGAATCGAGTAAGAAGCGAATACTGTCTAACTGAAAATAAGCTTGTATGAAAAGATGGAAAGTGAAATAAAAAAACACTAATAATGTGTCACCTAGCCATCAACCAGTAAAGAAATAAATCCATACTTATATAATCAATATATATCTATGCTGAGTTATAGCCATTATCCTATCCTCAATGACAATCTATTTATTAGCATGGAGCCAGTCATATATGGAACTGTTCTTGATTGTTGTTAACCTATGAATCTAAATGTATTATTTGATGTGACATGAGAATATTGTAATAATAGTGACAGACAGATTAAGTATGTCTCACGGAAAAGAACACAAACATCAAGGCTGTTGTATGAAAAGTCTGGAACGGATATTAGTTGATCAATCCATTCGTCTTATATATTATGCGCGACGGTTTCAAATTTAATGGTTTTTCAACCTGGATGAATCAATGGAAAATACTGACATACCAAATTACCAGAGTCCTTTATCTGACCTTCAATGAATTTGATCGTAGTGAAGTGGGTGACCCTGGACTATCGTGATCCTATGTCGAATTCTGTGGTACTATATTAACAAGTGGGACTACATAACCTCCAGTTGTATTACTCCAATATGGTGGCATTTTTAGATGGAAATGAATATTCTTATGCCATTCCAGTATTGTCTGATGAAATGAATAACTACAATATGGAGAAGCAAAATTTACGGTATATTGGGGCCGAGATTCAAGAAACGTCTATGATCAATCATTTATTGAAAATAGTGAAAATGGATTCTCAGAAACGTTTCCGCAATTTCCATCAAAAAATAACTTCGTGCACGTTATGAAATTCTCGCAATTTCTTCACGCAAAATTCGGTGAATACATACACACGACCTGCTAAAGAAGATACTTTGAGAAACCAGGTGGAGTACAAGACCAATTTATGAGTCATTGCCCATTACCAGTTGTATGTCCTACTTGAATCAGCTATCGGTGCACTGCTTCCTGATAAAAAATAATAATAATTTGTTTTAAATTTTGTTTTCCCACTATGTTGTCAATATTTGCCATACAGCAATGACAATGCCAACCTTATTAACCTACGAAAATGGAGATCCGATAGGGATCTGCTATCAAAGGTGGTGCTATGTGGGGAACGCACTTGTGATGAATATTCCGATAGGTGAGTAACAACAAATAAAAAACCGTTTAGCTTAATAGGCATAATCTCGGTAGCCTGGTGCACGTCAGCTCACATGCAACTCAGTTCATTTACAGATGAGAATAAGTAAAATAACTTAAGCTGTCGTAGTTATTCTGCGATATTGAGGCAACTAAGGTTTAAGCTAAATTTTTCAACAAAATCTAAATGGAATAATTTAAATTACTTTGTTTATGACCAAATCTAATCGATGGCACCTGTTTGGAAATTTAGCAAAACCGACCGATCTTTGTTCAGGATAGTCGGATGTCCCTCAGAATCACATCGAATAATCGTCGTCTTTCATAAAGATATGCAAGGTACAGCACATCAGAACAGACTGGAGGAAGGATGTGTGCTTGCACCACCTCTGTTTTGCATTTTCTTCCCACTGCTGCTTACACATGTTTAGTAGGAATGAAGCAATAGGATTATGAAAAGCTTGTATGCGATGGGTTAAGTTTTTTCACGTTTGCAGCGTTTCGGTCCAGCACTCTTGGACCTTTATTAAGCAATGATGAAGCTTGCACGAAATCTGTCAAGAAATAGCCTTGGCTGGATTCTCACCTTGTTCCAGTTGTGTATCTGATTGGCTGTGTGAGGGTGTTTTCACAGTGAGTATCCGTCATTGGTCTTCATGGATTTATCCTCTTGCTGACCAGCCAGAGGTGGAATGAAGCTTAAGAATACGAACACATCCGTTCTCATCATCACCTTAAAGTCAAGTGTCCCATGCCTACCCTTGATGTTCAACTATCGTGGCTTCAAGAGGGCTCTGTCCATTTGGCCTGAACGGTTTCGGTTTCCCCAGTTCAAATTGCCCACTTGTCGTATATACCCACCTAGTTAATTGCGCACCCTCCTTATTTTAGTTCACACACTTATCATTATTATTGACCTGGACAATTAGGGTCAAACCCTGACGTTACCCATGCCTTCCTTATCTTATGCATTCACGGTCTGATTGACAGGACGCCCGCGACTAGTAAGTCGATGTCGCATTGCAATTCTGACACCTGACCTAATTTGACACTGAATCAAACGGTTTAGATATGTTTAAAAATGCTTGTGACCGATTGGGATGTCATTGCGAAAACAGAGTGTCTTGGTATCAATCGGCGTATTTTTATTCTACCAACGTTTCGGTCTTGCAGTAGCAGACCGAAACGTTGGTAGAATAAAAATACAAACGGTTTAGACTTCGATACTTCCTCATCCCCTAAGTCAGGTTGGCTTGACTTCTTTGATAATCATGCTGGGCCAAAACGTTGCAAACGTAAAAACGACCGATCGCGTAAAGCCTTTCACGATGAATGTTTCATCGATTTCAAGCATCTTTCAGCTCAGAAGCAATAGGATAATAAGCGACAGTGCGTTATTCAATTCTGCACAGCCTCAGGCAAAAAATAAAAGTTCTCAGTGTTTATGGGGAGTTTACTATTTTCAGATAATGCCGATCTAGCTGCGTATTCTGAAAAAAAGATTACAGCTTATATGAAATTTGTCCTGATTACCAGCTTAAACAAAAACACACTTTTTGGTCAAAGACTTAGCAATGCACCGAAAATTTTGATTGAAGGCCACACAATAGAGTCAGTGAATCAATTCTATTATACGAGATCCACTATCTCTAGCAACCTATCTCTAAGTCTCTGGGGATTATGGAAACCAACCAACCATGGGGTAAATAAACTGGAATTCAAGCATGAATGATAATTGCATCAATTATTAATCACCACGGGAAGTGGGACAAGCCCGTCAAGTTGGTGACGTGGGACTCTTATAAGTCTTGCACCGGAAGGTGTCAAAAATGAATGTATCAAGTACACGTCATGGATATTGTTAGGCCGTATGACGTTCATTTAAAGTCAAAATCAAATAAATAAAGACTCATGCTTTGAGAGCCTCATGCGTTTCTTCTTCTCAACAAGGAGTTGAAACACCATTAATATAGTGGCATAGGACGCACAGATCGGAATGCTGAATATAAACAATCAAAAAACGTTTTGAACTTATTCACAGTGTACTTTGACAGCTGAGTGTGAGGTGAAAATCCAGCTAGACATTTAAGAACAGTTCACTGATAAAGTATTGCTGCACAGCAGATTACAACATATAGTTTCAAACCCATAACAATAGAAGTTTTCATAACAACCACTGATTACTCCCTTGATGTAGAACAAAAGCAGTGACCGAAACAACTAATCATTGCTCATATATACTTCTAGTGTGAATCTAAACGACAAACGGAGAGTGGTCAACTATAAAAACAGACTTGTAAAATGAACCGATAAAATCAAATCCTGAATGCAACTATTGTAAACTCTGAACGTAATTCGGTTGGTTAAACTACCTAGGAACAAAACCGGAAAGTGTTTCAGCTTTGCATACATCAACAAAGAAAAGAGTTGTTCATTATAGGCTTTAAACGACAGTAGTGACATCAAACATCGTCCGGTGAGTTGATTATGATGATAAAATTGGAGTTGAAGCTAATCTGATTTGTAAATCTGACTGACTGAAAGCAGTGCACATATGCTTAAAACAAGCATTATACAATCAAATCGGCACTTGTTCATCCATTGTTAAATGCACTTGAGGTTTTTTTTACGAGGGTGGGTCAGCACCAAGCTGTTGGAAAGTTCATACACAGCATCCCGTTGTTTTATATAAAAAATGTGCATGTTAAATTATTAGTTAACGAAAGTTCCATAAAACAGACGTGATATTGGAAAGGTCACTGTGGATATCAGCTTAGGGTAGAGCTTTATTTCGTCAGAGGTAGATTGGAAATGACCACGAAAACTTGTTCTACACCAAGCTTTGTAAAAACGGTCTGGTAGAAACTGAGGTGAACTCCGGGATTTATGATGACTAGACATGTTAAACAATAGGACCAACTCTAATATAAAGATATTACAAACGCAGTTTTGTGCGAAGTGATACAGAGTCCGACAGTCAAGGAGCCATGCGCTTGCCAGCGCTATTTTATCGAACATGATACACGTATGCCGACATACTGACAGCGGACTTCGATTGAACAGATCATCAAATAGAAAGAGTGAAGCTCTCAAAACAAAACACACAAACAGTTGTAATATATTCAATTTGGCTGCTGAAGAGTACTTCTTTCATAATTACACTGAATGAAAAAACTTGTTGTCTGTTCGAGCGGACAGTGGCCAAGTAAAACTATTTTAGAATTTGTCGATGTAACTTGCTATTTTTTTATGGTATTTTTGTTCATCTAGTGAAAAATCTCTGATAATATGGATAAATAATGTTGCTGTCCATAGCACGACGGATAAGTGAATATGTTCATCGGATTATTTTTGCATTCGACTGGACGCCAAAACTGTTTGCTTCCATAAAAAGACACCGCTTCAAATAGAATGCTGAAGTGAAAAGATTCTCATGATGAATATCTTTCCGTTTATATCCGAATCAATGAAACTTGATTCTATCGCACGCTTACGAGAAACACAAAAGAAAGCGCGTGATTAGTGATACATTGAACATGGAATTACCTGAAGACGGAAAATGCCTCGCTGACTGCTAGCTTCCGTGGTTTGGAGCAGCGAAATTCGATCCAGCAACGATCGATATTCTGATTCTAGTTGTCCTATTCTCATAGCTTGTTCATGAATACGGCTGCGATCAAGTTGGGCGGCTTCCGTGAGAGAAGCGTTTGTAGCTTCAGCTTTGATCAACTGTGGAAAACAAGGACAATTGTTGTGTTTACAATGGATGGTAGATAAATACGGTGAAATAAATTAATGTGTGTAACATGAAAATGACGGTATATATTTTAATCCGAATGAGATCGAGGCATTCCACTAGGGCAGAAAAGCTAGAAAGTAGCCCAAACAATATGTTTTGTTTACTCTGAATACCATACCCTATGGATATTCCGCTGCCAATATTTGGTCTCAAAAATCGTGAACTGGAAAGAAATTTGTTTATTTCTTCGTTTTGAACTGAGTGACAGTGAGGAACCAATTCATCATCAAAGTAAAGCGATCCGCTGTGCGTTCGTTCGGGTATTTTCTAACGAATGAAGCTGGAAGAATTCTCACCTAGGTCGGTATCAATTGATGTACAGATTGACCATGGGAGATATTGCACACATTATTTCAGATCGCTCCGCAATTCAGTCGGTTGACTCAACCGCTGTTTATTTAAGAATACTGAAACGCCTCTCCTTGATGTAATCATCAGAGAAAGCAGCGTAATAAGTTTGGTGCCATTTTGTAGTTAATGGGCAACGTCGGTTTCTAACTTCTGCTTTCATAACCTGCCTCACAAAACATCAAGAAGTGCCATGAAAATCATATTTCAATAGATATTCAAAATATTCACCTAGGTATTCGAATGAAATTCACACGAAGAAAAGAGCGATGATGAAGCGGACAGATTATAGAAAATCAACGTGCTACAGGTTCAGTTGATCCGTATACTTCATTCGTTGATAAGAAATAACTTATGTGTTTCAACCCATTCAAAGACGATTAAGTTTACAGTGATGTTTGAGCAACTAATGACCTAAGCGAAACAGAAGGTTTGATTCCACAGACTATGAGTAGATTACGTTATGCTGCATTAACGAGTTTTAATCGCAACTATATCGT
>JALGAQ010000009.1:6135634-6159660 GCA_028829895.1 Sinotaia quadrata
GCCTGCTATCGTTTGATAATTCAACTTCTTACACACTTATTGGTTGTTTCATTTTATGAAACTTATAATTCAATTTTCCCATTTAAAAAGGCTGTTACTAAAGATACAAGTTTCTGAGAACAATGCACTTCTCTTGTCTATTTCCGTCTTTTTTGTCAGGTACCAATCCGAATCCCAACAAGACTCAAAATCAGAACTTCACAGTAGAATGTCACCTGAATGACAATGACCCGTCAGAATTCTTTTGTGACAAAAACTCTGATGGGGGAGTAAATATAGAAACCCACAAGCAACCGTAACGAAACCTGAATCATTCAGTTTACAAGCGCAGTTATCATTAGACTGAATTCAACGATTGGTGGTTCCAACAATCTGCTCACACTTATGCTCCTCATACGCTAGCCCCGGAAGGCAGCAGACGGGTTCCTTTTCTCTGGGTTCTCTTCTTATTCAGAACTCAATAAGAGATCGGAATCCAAAGCACTTTCCAGGACAATTCCACTGTGATTCAGTCTTCATGTCTTCGCAGTGGTTTGGATGAAGTTGAGTTATCAGTCGCGTTCGGTTATTTTAAGATCAAAGCGGGATTAGTAGCGATGTATTCATATAATCGGTCGATACTCGAACGAAATTAAATTTCCTAATAATAGTCAAGAAGATCATTATAAGGTTGAGCCTAGGTCCCGCACACAGCCTTGTGAATGACACCCTCGAATTTCAAACACCGTGTTTTACTTTCAATCCATGTTATGTCCGCAGGTGTAATACTGAGCCTTAAATTCGACATATCGCACTAACGAAATCAAGTGTTGAAAGCGTTTTGATTCCCAATCCATGCTCACTTACTCGAAAATTGTCCAAATGCCCAGAATAGCTCAGATTCGTGTATCCAGTAAGATTGTTCCAATTCACAATATATGTATGGTTGTTCACCAAGGTGGTCATCCATCCATTCGGATCCGTGAGTCCTTCTTTCTTGAATGGAACATTTTCTGTTCCACCATCCATGACAGTCACTTGCATATCAGCACCAATCGCCAACACTTCACTCAACTTACTCACAGTGTATCGCAGAGCAGTCACCTCCGGAAGGCACAAAACTCCGGGGACTCTTCCTTGCCCGTAGGCTTGACCAAGATCGCCTATTCCCGGAGCCGATGGGCCACACTTTTCTGTTGGTAAATGGTTGGCTTTTGCGACAATCAATGCACCTGGAATGGGCTGTACATCTGCTATGCCTTGTACCAGGGAACCGTCCAAATCACGTAGGCTGAAATCACCGTGCCACCGAAATTCAGCACGGTTGTCCGTATTTTCCCAAGTTATATTCCTATACGTGAGGAAAAGGTTTTACAAATGCTTCAGTACAGTTCAAAACACATTTCTCGCATACAATCATGTCGAGAACAAAAACGCAAATGGTATCAATCGTAAGAAAGGTGCAATCGTCAGTACATATAGAAGACTAACTTCATCCAATATTCATAACCACCGCAAAGCTTGCTGCACTGACAGGTGATCACTGTTCCGTAAATAGCAGTGCAATTGGGTCCATTGAAATTTCTCATCACCATATCTTGAACGATCAGACCAGAAGACCATGGAAGTATAACGGCTCTTGTGTGACACGTTCCTCCGACTGTGGTTAAATCCTTTTCATAGCCTACTACATAAGCATCCTAGAATGTGAACACAATTGTAAAAGAATAGTCAGATAAAATTTTTCACATGTACTCACACATCGTTGCATGCTTTGCCAGGATGAGTCAGAGGTAATTCAGATATTTTTTTATCGTTGTGAATTTTATTTACCAATATTAATTTTTCACTGGAAATTCAACACCTGTTCAACTTTATTAGAAAATAATCTTTTTTATGGCAAAAGCTTTTAGTTATTTTAATAAATACTTGACATTATGAATTATGGACAAAACTAACATTTCATCTCTTATCTTTGAAGTCAGATAACCGAAAATTACTGATCAGTATACGTATGAAATTTTAGATTTTTGCACGAGCCGCGTAAAACTACCAACTGTTTCTTATTGAGACATGATAAGGAAACACGTTTATGGCAACAGGACATATCCGAGGAATTTCCTATGTTGAAGGTGATGATACTGTCACGGAATATATAGCCCATTTGATTGTTTGGGGAACTATGTCTATTGTTGATCACCACTTAGAAAAACTTGGTTTTTGCTGCAATTTAATAGGTAGAGTTGGTAGAATGTTTTGTCAATAGCACAGGACAGGTTCGCCAAAAGCAGAACACTCAAAGTTCAATAAACGCATAGTATGAATTTTTTCAACGATTACCACAGGATTTACGTGATTGAATAAAATGAAAATAAAAATTTAATTACCTTTTACCCACTCTGATAAACAATATTTGGAACCGAATGATAATTGTGTTAAGCTGCAAGAATTCAGTGAGGAAGTAAGGCAGTTGTTGTGTCTGCAGGCATTGTCAATAATTACAATCAGTATTTAACAAACATTAACCACATGTAGCTGTATTTTGTATGAGCAGGCATGCGATTTCTGAATACTGAGTAATTTACCTTATAGACTGGTCCAATTTCGAAATCGTAGCGTTTTCTATTCTTCAACAACTTTCCTTCCATTGCAGCTTCATCATTGTTTACCAATAGCATATCGACAAATTGTACACCTCCACAGTTAACACATTCTGGACCCTTGTTGTTGTTCCAGGCAAAGAGGTTCTTGAAAACAGCTTTGTTCCAATCTTTGGATCCGCATCTTAATGTGAAAATATGACATCATTATTAGTATTCTTGGTTAAAGTTATGGAGAAATGATGTAATTTAAATTATTTTGTTGGCGAGACATCAAAGAGCAACACAATTACATGTAATTTCGACACTGATAAATGAAATAAGTGAAGAGTGTTTAACTTAAGAATAATCATGTGGTCTTCAGATGATAACGAGCGTTATTATGAAAAAGGACAGTGAAGACTGAAAGGATGAAAATATATTTTATGTAAAATTAAGCGATATCTGACTAGCCGAAAAATGGTCAAAATCGGGATAAAAAAGGTAGATCATAATAATAAAGTTATTATAAATAATTTTACTATTATTATTATTATTATTATTATTATTATTATTATTATTATTATTATTATTATTATTATTATTATTATTATTATTATTATTATTATTATTATTATTATTATTATTATTATTATTATTATTATTATTATTATTATTATTATTATTATTATTATTATTATTATTATTATTATTATTATTATTATTATTATTATTATTATTATTATTATTATTATTATTATTATTATTATTATTATTATTATTATTATTATTATTATTATTATTATTATTATTATTATTATTATTATTATTATTATTATTATTATTATTATTATTATTATTATTATTATTATTATTATTATTATTATTATTATTATTATTATTATTATTATTATTATTATTATTATTATTATTATTATTATTATTATTATTATTATTATTATTATTATTATTATTATTATTATTATTATTATTATTATTATTATTATTATTATTATTATTATTATTATTATTATTATTATTATTATTATTATTATTATTATTATTATTATTATTATTATTATTATTATTATTATTATTATTATTATTATTATTATTATTATTATTATTATTATTATTATTATTATTATTATTATTATTATTATTATTATTATTATTATTATTATTATTATTATTATTATTATTATTATTATTATTATTATTATTATTATTATTATTATTATTATTATTATTATTATTATTATTATTATTATTATTATTATTATTATTATTATTATTATTATTATTATTATTATTATTATTATTATTATTATTATTATTATTATTATTATTATTATTATTATTATTATTATTATTATTATTATTATTATTATTATTAAAATACTCTATAACTTTTCAGAAAGTGAAGATTCAAGTAGTGATTATTGATTAGACACAAGAGCTCGACTGAACAGCTTAAGAAAACATACTGTTGCGTTTGTTAACAACGTAGTCGCAGTTCTTTTCAATAATTTTGAAATAACATGGAACGTGTGAAATTGAGAGTTACGTATTTGATTATGCTCAATATAAAATTATAATGCGCAATGTTTCGCTCTGTTGTGAATGCAAAATACTGACCGGGATTCGAACCGAAGTAAATGGTAAACATATTAAATTTCTTTGTATTAGATTGTCGGCTAAAAGAGAGTTTCTTAGCAAAGGGTTGACTATGTTGAATAACATACTAGCGCAAAAAGACTCAACCATTCTATGAATATCGTCATGGGTTTGATATCAGATTTTACTTGCTTGTCAGGAACATATAAGTGGTAATTTATGACCATTATTTCAAAAAATAAACTGACTGCTTTTAAAAAATGTTGCGTTATTAGATAATTGCTATTAATTTGGATGGAACAAATGAAAAACATGACAACATCTACAACATGACAAACATCATGAAACGAATCAAAAATCAACGAAAATAGCTGAAGTGGGGTATAGTAAGAAAAAATCATGTTGTAAACAATTATGAAATGAAACATTGTTTGTGAACAAGAGAACGGTGGTCATACAAAGCGTGCTATTTTTAATCCTCAAGAACCATACAGTTTACGTGTATTTTTAAATTGTATCAATTTATTTCAAATTGATGTCATTTATTTGTCCAGCATGCAAATTTGAAGAAAAAACACTTCATTCGGTGGTAACACTATATATATAACCCTATACCAACATGAATGCTTTATCATAACTTATAATCCAGTGCAAAATGCTACGGATTCCTGTGTATCTTGGATCCTGTTTGAATTGAAATGTTGTATGCATTTAAATTTATATTCTATTTCAACGACTTATGCCACTCACTGCCCTGTAATGGTGGGGAAGAAATCTTCATGTATCCATAAGGCGAACCAACCATGGCTATGAACGGTATTGTTTTCAAACTTCCCGAGTGGTGCGATTCTAGGACACACGGATGTTGTTGTGGATGGTCCGTTTGGATTTTCCAGCATTCTGTACCTGTAAAAACAAAACCACTTGGTGATTGATGATTAAAGTGAATCTGGTTCACGTCAATGACAACAACATTGGCCAATCTGTGTTGGAACTGTGTGTTGGAACTAGATCAAACAAGATGATGGGCTTACAGAGGTTTTAAATTCATAGCCATAATAGAATGAGTTGAAGATGTAGACACGTTTTGTGAGATGTTCTATTTAGTGAGGCTGCTGATTCGACAGTCGTAACAGTTGAATTTTATCGAAAAGACTTAAGTGCATTATCAAAATTTGTGCAGATGATCATAGACTAACCAGTACTAACCGTATCTTCTTGTATTTATTTGAGGCTTATTCGAGCATGCAAAGTATTGAATGTCAGAGTATTTGCTTCTTCGGATTTCCTGACCCCTCCACCGTGGAGGGAACTCGATTTCAAGGTCTTCACACATCTCTGGGCATCTTTGTTGTTGCTTATTTACAATAAATCAAATATATATATATATTTACAATCCTCTATGTCATCTTTCTGGCTTCTTCTTGTCTTCATCGTCTTCGACCTCCCTACATTGTTCTTTGAAGAATAATTTCGGTAGGGCATCCAGGCGAGTTGTATGTTCGAACCATTGTAGCCACCGTCTATCAACGGTAATATTAAGTGGCTCGTGATTATGTGTACGGCGCTGGATTAGCGAAGGGACATACTCATTCGATTTGTACTCCTTCTATGAAAAGGTTGGCGACCGTCAGTCTTGAGAGACTATGGTGTTTGTCACTCCGCGTTGACTTATCCAATATTTTTTGATTTATATAATAATCTCTTAATTTTCTAACTTATTCTACTCCTGTTTCCGCTGGTCTGATTTTGTTTTATTTTTCTTCTTCTTAGATACTTTTAACTTAAATTTCATTTGTGTGATATTGTGAATAATAATTGTAGGGCTTATCGTTTCATTTATTTTTTGTTATTAGCATTTTTATCCTCAACATCGTCGTCTGTGACTTTAGAGGCCTATACTAGACAAGCACATTTTTCCACAGCCACTACAGACAACGGGCGTTCAGCTTTCAAAACGCATGTTATTTTCGGGTTTTCGCGACTTCTTGTGGTCTTGGTCTATTCTTTCAGCTGCTGCCTTTATGACACTCCGCCAGCTGCTGCGATCCGCTGCACGTTTTTCTCAGTTCACCAAATTGATTTCTCCGCATTTGATGTCACGCTTGACTATGTCCTTGTAGCATAGGTATGGTCTTCCGACTGATCTAGAACCAGCGGCAAGTTCACCATTGAGCATGGCCTTTGGGATGCGGTTTTCCTCCATTCGTGTTACATGTCCAATCCAACGTAGACGTCTATCAGCCAGGACTGCGAACATACTTTGGAGTCCGGCTCGTTGAAGGACGACGTTGTTTGAGATGTGATCTTGCCATCGTATTTGTAGTATTTTCCGAAGATTGTGTAGGTGGAACACATTTAGCTTGCGTTGCTGGTGTGAATGTAGTGTCCATGTTTCTCTGCCGTAGAGCAGAGTGCTCAACACGCAAGATTGGTAAATCTGCATTTTTGTATTGATTGTCAGCATTGGGTTCCTCCAGACGCGTTTGTGCAGTCGCGACATTATTGTTGCTGCTTTACAAATACGCTTGCTTAGTTCGGAATCTAAAGAGAGGTTACTGGAGATAGTGGATCCCAGATAGGGGAATTCATTTACTACCTCTAGTGTGCGGCCTTCAATCGAAATTTCCGGCCAATGACTTTGGTTTTGTTTAAACTGCGCTTGAGGTTGCGCTATTGTATTGCACCGTGCCTTGCATGTCTTCGTGGAAGGCAACAATAATTTGCAACAATTTTGGAGGGTAGCCGATCTTCTTCAGGAGTCTATATAATCCAGTTCGACTGACCATGTCAAATGCCTTTGTAAGGTCAACAAGGGCTACATAAAGTGGCCTGTTTTGCTCACGACATTTTTCTTGCAGTTGCCTCAGGGAAATATCATATCAATGGTTGATGTTCCAGCGCGGAATCCCTATTGAGTTTCTGGATAGACTCGTTCAGCTAGAATTTGCAGTCTTTTGAGTACCACGCGAGCGAAGACTTTGCCGACGACGCTGAGAGGGGAGATTCCACGGTAGTTTGAGCAGTCGCTTCGGTCTCCTTTGTTCTTGTACAATGTAATTATTTTTGCGTCGCGCAGTTCTTATGGAACAGTTCCTTCCTCCCAGCATTTAAGTAATAGTTGATGCAGTTGCGAAAGTAGAGAGGTTCAAAGCCCAGCTTTCAGGATCTCAGCTGTGATGCCATCTTGATCGGGAGCTTTTCCATGAAATAATAAGGAGGTTTCTAGGGAACTGATTCTCCAAAGCTTATATCTTCACTGTTCTCGCTGTACAAAGAATACCGGGGTAAAAAAGTTAACTGTTTGCCGAGGCTGATTGCGTTTTGGAGTATAGAATAGCCGATATTTGGTAACCTTCAAAATCTCGATTCAGCGTATTTACAAGAACAATGTGAAAGCGCAGTTGCCCATTATTCATTATGCTTTTATCCTTGTATCTTAATTGATTTGGCAGTAGACCTATCTTCAAGTTGCCTATTATGTATATCGTAGGGTGAAAAGGTAAGCAGCGAGTAGGAAGCGTTGTGGTTAAGGTTTCAAGCTTTAAGTAAGGCCCATCTTCAGAATATATATATATTACGCAGCCTGAATAAATGTTTAGCACTAAGATCCATATGTAAGAGCGAGTATGCCCTGTTGGCCATGATCCGAAGGATGTTGTATCAAGGGACCTAACACCGGGCCTTTGATGTAGAGCTCTTAACTGGAAGGTAATGGGTTAAATATGAACATATCATAAACTGTGACAGATCGCATACCAAAATCCAAAATTCGTCCCACCCGCTGCAACATTGTGTTGCACAGTGTTATTTGGATGAGTGATCCAGTAAGCGGCGGGAATGACATCGTCATTGAGCAGACTGTTTGTTTTCTTCACATAAACAAACAAGTTGTATTGAATCAAGTTTCCTTGTTCGATTCCATCCTCCAAGAAAAGTGCACCGCCCATCACATCGAAAACCACATTGTTTTCAACTAGAATCTCGTGAGTGTTGTGAATATTGATAGCTCGATTGAACGTGTTGTGTATGGCACAACCGCGCACGTATGATCTATAAAAATTGAGAATAATGTCAATGAATGTATCCATTGAAAATATTTTAGGATTTTACTGCGCTCGAACGTTTTTGGTCTTTGAATCATAAATATGCGTTCTTGTGCTGCTCTAAGAAGCCATATTATAACTACTTAAAGAGCTAACCAGACTTAGAAAACGGTACGAGCCGAAAGGTTAATGAAGGGTAACTTTTAAACTTATCGATAAGTATAATCTAGTTTATAATCTAGGTATAATCTAGGTATAATCTAGGTATAATCTAGTGTAATCTATGCTATAATTATCATCTGACGTTTTCATCTATGCACATGTCTAACCTTAACTATGGGTGGATCAGACTGGGATAGCTGGCGAATCTAACATGCTAGCTACCAACAATCCAAAGTTCAGTCACTAGCGGACATCGATACAAGTTGGGTGTTCAAAGATGTGACAAGCTGAATCTCCGCCGTCGTCCGTCACGATGACTCACTGTTACATGGAACAAACTTGGAGCTGCGGTTATAGCTGCATCGTTCAGTTAGAACTCCCATCTGCTGTTAGCTGAGCACGTCCTTGGAAATGCGCTGAAGTTTTACCGAAGTTGCTGAAGCGGGACTTAAACGAAATTAATTCAAATATCCTGTATCATCACAAACTGTCAAACAAGCTTGATAGAATTGAAACCATGCTATACAGTTAAACAAACATACCCATTCATATATCCGTTCAAATGGAAGTGAACAGGATAGCGCCCCAGACGAAAGGCCTGTCCCATATAGTACAGCTCTATGTAGGACAAATACGCCTTGACCAAACCGCTGTTGACACTGGGACCCCCAATGTGTACATGGCCGCCAAACTCTTTGGCTCCTGTTTGTTGTGATGGATCGCCTTGCACGCAAGTTTGCGTGGAAAATTGACCTGGTATTACAAAGAACATGTGACTGCCTTACTTATTCTTATCACTATGTGTAGAATTACAGACTGATAAGCATAATTATTTTTTGTAGCCACCCTTCGATAAATCAAAAGCTTGACATTTGAGAGCCAGAGTGATTCGCAAGAGCAACCAGAATCACAAACATCCACTCAACATCAACGGGTCTACACTTTATCTAGTTACGTCATCCAGTTGGCCCGAACAAAGTGTTACAAAGTGTATAAGCCATGAGAAACAACTCTGCTTCCCTGAGGCAATCGCACTGTGCAAATTCTACCCAAGAAAATGATTATTAGGAGCCTGTTTGTGAGTCCAGCCTGACTGTGGTCACAAACAGTAACATTAATTAATACAACAGTATATTTTAACCTTCAAGTTACTTTCGTTGCGCTTATGAACATTTGATCCGCAGCAAACAGTTGATGACACGCCGAAAACTGTTGGCCAAACACTGTGTTGCGATTGTCAACAAAACAATTGGTGTGAAATCTCGCCTTCTTATCCTCCAAAATAATAATAATAATAATAATAATAATAATAATAATACTCGTTATTATTTCCAACAGTCATTTTCAAGATTCAACCTAAGTTTATAACGCCTTAAATGAGTCGGTTATTCAAAGTCACAGGATGCAATTCATGCTTTATGAAAATTGATTCACGATCCGTAAATAGTTGCGTATTTTAACAGGTATAAACATGCACACCAGGTAATCATGGCTATCCAATTTGTGAGTTGAGAGCTCGACGTGGGTTTGAACACAAGAATATATGAATCTGCTTTGCTGATGATCGATAATAAGCGTGGAATACCGGTATACGGAGCTTCTGATCTACAGCTAAGATATCATATCTGTAAAGAAAACATGTAACGGTATAGCAATTTAAATTAGTCTAAGCATTCGGTGTGCTTCATTATAAGTTTAATATTTCATTAATCGTCTTGAACAGATGTGAAATCCTTAGGCTCTCTTCTTAATTTCGTTTTCACTTTATAACACTAAAATCACTAGATGTTATTCCATGTTTTGGATTAAAGAGATGAGAGTTGTATCAAGGAACTAATAAAATAGTCAGACCTTTGATGCATGAGAAAAGGGGAAATGATTATCATCAACAGGGATTCTGCCCCCCATATATTAAACTTTGTTTCGCCTATACAAGTCAGTCATAGTGTAAACAAAACGACTTTCTTAGTTCATGTTAGGACTACATATTATGAAAACAATTTAAGAACTCCGAGGGCTGACACGTAGGGAACCCAAAACTGTACTTTGTAAATCGTATGCCGTTAATATAACTGTGCACATGCGACTTTAAATTAACTGAATTTAACACAATCCATTATTGAATGTTGGGAAATATTTTTGAATTTGTGGGAATTCGGATGGAATAAAAATTGTTACCGTAAATCGATCGGTAGTGATTCGTGAATTTCTAGCATGCCATTCTTACCTGATGAAAAATCTGCGGGACATTGCGGTACATCTGAAGACACTAGGGTGTCTGCGCTGCCACGGATTAGAACATTTCTTGTGAGTAAACCAACTTCGGCTGCAAAGAATCCACGGATACCTTTTGTATATGTGATGGTGAGTGACAGTTTCTTGTACTGTATCGCTTCTGCCAGTGTAATCGTTTTGTTGTCGGGAGCAATGGCTTAAATTAGAGAAGAGTAATGAACTAGATTGAGGTATACCGACAAAGCAGGATATAACTGAGAAATTGCTCAACCCTGAATGCTTTCAAGTTGTAATTTGAGATACGTACACAGCTCAACCTGTCCTGTAATATTTTTAATTTAACAGCTGAACTGGGCTACTACCTGGACCAATAAAAGCGAATAATTGACCTAGTGTATGGAATTAGTGTCTTGTGTATTGGGTTCTTCCATTCTTCGTGAAAAAATTTGTGATTTTTATGGTTCAGGTTAAGATCATGAGATTTCCAATCGTCGGTATCCTCATCTAGGTAAAATGATAAACTTGACAGTAGCTGCTGTTTTTGATTTTAGTAGTCATTAACATTACCTACTACCTTCGCGATCAAACTACGTGCCGCGGTATAAAGTCGGTAATTATGACGATTTAATACCTGCGCTTAAAAAATATAAAAGTATTCTTATATAAACCTTATCGTCCCTTCCCACACTTCATTCCCACACCTCTCTACCTCGAAATAATAATAATAATGCTTTATTGATCCCAAATGGGAGGAATTTTCAACAAGTTACATGAATTCCAATGATAACAAAAATAAAGTGTTTATCCATCATGTTGGTAACCACTGCCCTTGACAGTTCACAAATGAGTTGTTTACTTCAGCCATCCAAATACTCCGGTTAAACACAGCTCCTACGTTTTGATTATCGGTATCGGGACTACATGTAACTGAGATGGTTTTTTGACGTGTAGCCGAATTGAAACCGCCCCAATTTATGGGTTTATTCTTCTAATCCAGATGTTAGAACGTCTTAGTGAGTGGGTGAATCTTTAGCTCGCCTCCTTCCACTGCTGTTGAGAGATTTGTAATCAACCATAGGGCTTCATTGCTTCAGTTCTCCGTTCGTAGTGTAACCTGTGTTAGATTCGCCTGAAAACGTTCCTTACTACAGTTCATGTTCATGGCACAGTTTTCACAGGTACATATGCAAACAACACTTATCACCGAGCGCATCAATCTTATTTTCGTCTTGATGGATTCACACTTATTCTCTCCGGTGGGTTTGAGTTTGGACATTAGTAGGGCGGACTGCGCTATGCGAGAAACTAGTTAGTGGCGCGATGATGCTATTCTGCTGATCGACAACTTTTGACTCGCTACGGCGTAAATGGTTTTCTGGTGTTAATTCTGGTTACAAGTAAAACACATTACGTTCTTCATTTAAAGGAAGTTATTACATATTTATACTGTTATAAATTTATAGAAAAAATTTACGTAGTCGCAATGCACCGATGACCAACTGTTTCAACGATGTACTAAATTGCGCGACCTGATTTAGTTGCAGCGCATCTGGTAGTCCCTTATCGAAAATTGCATTTGTAAATGCATTTGCTCACTTAATTGTTTTTGATTGCATTATCTTCCTCAGTCGAGAACATCTTAGGAGATACAGAGCTTGCCGATCGGGTATCTCTCACTGCTATAGATTTATGATACATGACCGATACGTGATGCGTTTTATATGAGCTCGGATAAGATCAGATAAAACAGGCGTTTGTTTATCAACTGGAACGTAATTTATATTTTGTAAACAGAGAACGATCAGTGACATTGCAAGCAAACTCACATTGTATGGTGTGGAGTTCGTTCTCTCCATGCGATCGTTTATCTCCAGTCGATGTTATTATTATCTGTTCTCCAGCTTTCCAGTCAACTGGATTCGTTAAAACTATGGTAGATTGACCCACTTCGGCGGTTTTTGCCAATCTGGTCCAGCAAACCGCCCGAGGCATGCCTATATTCACAAAAATTATTAAGTTAGACCAATTCCAATGTATACTGCTAACCAGATCGAAATTGAGATGGACTGGATAATTTAAAATTTTATACACAGAAATAAGGAAATTAATTCTTTGGTGAACATAAGTGTGAAACAGAAAAGCTTACAACTATCACACATTTTGTGTGATCAGACGAGTCTTTTCAAGAAGGACAGGTTTTTACGCCTATACAGGTTAACTATTGAAGGACTTACCAACACTATAAAATCATGATGCTTTTCTCCGACGATTGAATACTCGCCAACTGGTATCGTCCCCCTATACCATTGGGTGACCATAATGGCTGGTGCCAGTTTATGTCAATCTGGAGATATAGCAAAATAATTTGGGTTCCTTCTGTGTGTGTTTTCGTGTTTTTTTTATCTTATAGTTTCGTGTTTGCAACCACTGATATGTGAAACCATAACACTCTTCTAAGCTTTACCGATAGGTTTAAATCAGTGCAGATGTATGGTCATTTCGAGTTACAGCCATTGCGTCACATAACTTTGATGCGGTGTATCACACTTCCGCAGTGGCTCGTTAATTTTCTCCATTGAAGTGACCACAAGCCTCAAAGTGATACGGTTGCTATCAATGTGGCGCCATAAATCTAGTGCGTAATTGTCATAATGCTGGAAGTTCATCCGAACTAATTTTTGCACTTGAGCTAATTACGTGGATTACTAAATATACCATAATTGCAGTTCGCATTTTGCATAGAAGGTTAAAATAAACATTTGAAGTTGGTCACCAAACACCTGGTCGATAAATTCTAGTTGGGACACAGAACGCTCGGGTTCTAGGTGTGCGTGAGAAAACCTACCACGCAATGCTCAGTGTTTACTGTACTGTACCATTTGTCCACAGTACGGCCTCTTTTAGAAGTGAGTGTACCCCAAATCTCAGTAAAAAAGAACTCAGTGTCAGGGATGAGCACGATGTTTAGTATGCAGTATTCGCTCCTACGTTCTAAGAAAACTTTTTTCAAGCATTTGAGGCTGATGAAAGTTTGAGACCATACGGGAAGTTTCAATGATCGATATCAACGTTTGGTTGGTTGAAAATCGAGTAGCAAATCGTAATTACCATGTAGGCTGAGGGTTCCATTTCGAAGTGCCAGTACTTTCGCTCCGTAAAGAGGAAGTTCCTTTGTTCGGACATGACCGTGCAACGTGATAATAGCTTTGCTAGGATGTGGTTCTTTTTCTGAACCAATCTGAAAACAAAAGTAAAGCTTATATAAAAAGTTGATTGAGAGGATGTTTCGATGCATTATTTAGCTCCATGGGATAGTGAAATGGAATTCGCAGATCTTTCTTGTCGTTTTGAGTATGCGGCGGTTATGCCAAGAGGATCCTTAACCAAATCACACATTTTGTCTATCAGGAGTTTACAATGAACAGACAATGCATGAATCTATAATCGCTATTTTTCTCCAGCAACGAACACAGCAAATTTGAAAACAAATTTTATGACGCTCCTGAATGATTTCAGTGATTCTATCCGCACCGTAAGCCTAAACCATTTTCTGAGAAGGTTTCGTATATTCCTTATTATCCTAAAGTCAGTAATTAGTTCCTCCTCCTCGTCCTCATATCATCAGCCAAAAATCGTGGCAAATCTCACCCGTGAGATATGCATTTCTTGTTGTGCAAAATGAACACTATGGTTATGTATTCATGTTATCCCTCATCAGATACGGCTCAATGTCTTGGAAAATAAGTGTGGGTGGTTAGGGTCCATAGAACTGAAAACAAGAAAGAGGTAAAGAAAATGCATCTATCATCGATGCTAAATAGGTCACAGAAAATTTGAGCTCGAGACATGAAATGACATACTTGAAATGTGCCTCCATTAAGAATGAGAATATATTTTGCATTGAGTTCCACGTCCTTTGTCGGATCAAAGAAGAAGGTTCCTCCATTGATCAATAACATGGTCAGTATCGGAGTGCTCTGGTCCAACATGATGGTCTGACTACTTTGGATCACCACCAAATCATCGTTTTTGGGTAATGACCCGTTTCCCCAAGTAAATGGACTTGACCATCTGTCGACGTAGTAATAAATGAACACCTGATTTTTCAAAATAAATAAGAGAAATTAATCGAATTATCGATCATTTGTTATACTAATCTTATCTGTGATGTTTTAAACGATGATCAATTAAATTACTTTTGTAAAGTGAGCCTTATCTAAATATTAATTGTGAAAAAATAGCTTAAAGCAATTCAGTTGCCTTCTGAGCTATCCACAGCTCACATCTAAGCTATATATATACGTACTTACATTTAAATTACGTTAATTTAGATAAGGTAGATAAAGAGATGATCGGCAACCGAGTAGTCATCGATTATTTACACAAATCCACAAATATAAAGCGGATGATTTTATTGGCTACCGTCGGTCTCGAAGGACTGTGGTCTTAGTCACCCCAGATAATCTTTTTATTTTTTGTTTTTTTTATTTTCTCGTTTTTTCCCGAGTCTTCTGATTGTTAGCTTTTTGCACTCGGGTATATATTCTCTTTTTCATGTTTACTTGTATTTTATTCACTGCACCGTTGTCTGTGGCTGTAGAGGCCTACGTTAGACAGGCAGATGTTTCCACAATTATTACAGGTAATGGGTGCTTGAGTTCGAAAAGTGAGCTTTGTCCGGCTGTTCTCTTGATCCGTGGCTTTATGCAGTCTTGGTCGACTTTTAAAGCTGCTGCCTTGAGGAGGCTTCTCCATCTATTTCGGTCCGCTGCACGTTCTACCCAATTGGCTAGGTCAATTCCTCCGGTTTTCATAACCCGCTTGCAGGCGTCCGTTTAGCGTAGCTTTGGTCTTCCGATGGATTTATAGCTATTGGCAAGTTCACCAAATAGCACAGCCTATGGAACGCGATCTTCATTAATTCGTTTCACGTGGCCGACCCAACTCAGACGTCTGTGAGCCGGGAGAGCGAACATACTCTGGAGTCACCTTCATGTAAGACGGCGTTATTCGAGATGTGATCTTGTCAATTTATGCGTAGTATTCTTGGTAGATTTCTTAAAAGGAAGACTTTGAGCCTGCGTTGCTGGTGTGAATACAGGGCCCAGGTTTCACTGCCGTAGAAGAGGGTTTGCAGCACACAAGATATGCAGACTTGAATCTTCGTGTTTACATTCAGCGTAGGGTTGCTCCGGACGCGTTGTTCAATCGTAACATCATTATTGATGCTTTACTAATACGCCTGCTTATTCAGGAATCTATGGAAAGGTTAGCAAAGATAGTTTATCCCAGATGGGAGAACTCATTTACCACCTGTAGTGTGTGGCCTTCAATCCGAATTTCCGGCGCACTTCTAACTCTTGACATTAGTTTTAGAAGCATTAGCAAAACAAATTATTAACCACTGCAATCCCTCTTCAGAACGGGCCGTCAGAGCCGCATCGTCCGCAGACAGTAACTTCCTCATACACACTTTTCTAATTTTAGTTTTTGCTCGAAGTATTGCCGGGTTGAAAAATTTACCGTCGCTCCTGGTGTGGAGGAAAATCCCATCGTTTGAGATTCTGTAGGCACTTGTGAGCAGCAGAGAGAAGAATATTCCGGTGTTTGTGCGAGCATACATCCTTGCTTCAGGTCGTTTTGATCGGAAGTTGCCGGATGTTGAGCCATTACAATACACGGTAGCTTGCATGTCTTCGTGGAAGGAAACATTCATCTGACGTAACTTTTGGGGACAGCTAACTTTCTTCACTAGCCTGTAAGTCGGGTTCGACTGACCAAGTCAAATGCCTTTGTAAGATCAACAAAGGCAATGTAAAGCGGTCAGTGTTGTTCACGGCTTTTTTGTTGCAATTGCCTAAGGGAAAATATCATATCGATTGTTGATCTTCTGGCTCGGAATCTACATTGACTTTTAGGATAAACGCGCTCCGTTAGAATCTGCAGTTTGCTGAGTACGACGCGAGCAAAGACTTTGCCGACTACGTTGAGGAGAGAGATACCACTTTAGTTTGAACAGTCGCTGCAATCTTTGTTTTTGTACAATACGATTATCCTTGAGCCGCGCATTTTTTGGGGGATACTTCTTTTTCCCAGCACTGGATTAATAGTTGGTGAAGTAAGGAATTACATTTGGAATTAACATTTGAAGTATCACCGAATTGACAGCTGCGTCGAAAGCTATCATTCAAGGAACAGTGGAAGAGTTTAGGCGACAATGTTGTTAATGAAAGTGGATGAAAAACATAAAGGACTGGACACACGTAAACGTGTTCAATTTTTTCTGGACTACTGACGGCCGAGAAGCTTTGAGAAGTGCCGTTTCCGGCCTAAAATTCGTGAGGTGAAGAAATTAGATAAAGAATGAGGAGTCGTGAACGGGCTCAAAATTTCGTCCGTAATACGTCATCAAAAATTTCAGGCTTCTAGCGTTCTCCTTGGCACATGACACCATCATATCCCAAATAGCTTGTTGTGTAGTAATGTTGAAAATTCAGCTTCGCACTTAGATCATAGGAATAAAAAATCTGAAGGAAGTCGTGCCTCTTTCAAAATCCAGTAAGTGAAATGTGAGTACTGCATGAGAGATAGAAATACGAAATTAACAACTATTAAATATCTTTACTTCACGAGTATATGTTATATTTCTATGAATGTAAATTCCATGCCTATAAAATAGAATAAAACCAGCAGAGAATCGGCTAGTTTTATTTAATTTAAGGCTTTTTATTAGCTCCAAGAAGGCATGTTGATCTTGAATACTGGGAATAAAAAAGACGAAAAGTATAGTTGTAAGCCCACGAGATCAAATTGTCAGTGGTTCACCATTTAGTTACATTGCAATAGCTGCTTCTCTATGCTGCGCTACTCACTACATTTACAGTTACTTTTCCTCAATTTCAACATTGAACTGATCTGTTCAAGCTCTTTTTAAGTCAGAAATAGCAGATAAAACGATGCTTTCGTCAGCCCATTTTAAAGTCAGCATTTGAACAGCTCTGGAATAACGTTTGGAACTAAGCTTCTGATAATGTGATAGGCTTCTATCCAACAAAATAAAGCACATATACGCGCAGGTACGCGTTAGTTAGACATACCTGTCTTGAGAAAAGTTAACACAAGCATTCATACATCCGATGTCCTACATTGCTGAATTAACAATTTTCTATAAATAGCTTTGCTAAATCCTCGGTTCCTCGCACCCCAGTTTATAAGGATAATGTAGCAGGTTAATACTCAGACAACCCATACTTACTCCTTTTGCTTTCCCTTGATCACCAATCAGAACATTCACGGGTGCTTTAACGGCGGGCGACCTTCGACCACTGATGCATATGATATGCGTGTCGTTTTGTGTCTGAACCACGCAGGTTGCTCCACCAATTTCCACGCTTGATCCCTTTGGCGCACTTGAGAAAAAATGGAAAAACAAATAAAAACCGAATGAGAATAATGTTGGGTGAGTAGCCTAGAGTGACAGCTTCCATAATATCGAGGGACTAACTGATGATAACTGATAATAATAATAATAATAATAATAATAATAATAATAATAATAATAATAATAATAATAATAATAATAATAATAATAATAAAGTTCTGTCATCAGCATTCTGCATTTATTGATTTGATTAAATAAATGTGGCTTGTATTAGCACTGGTAATTGTAATCAAACCTATGGGATCTTCCAAGGTATGTGGAACCGTAATATAAAGATTCATATCTACAATGTGTGAATTCTAAGTACGTCCTTACAAGTGCACGTACATATGTGTGAATGATTTATTGCCATGAGAGGATTCGCTAGGTACAACCAAGCAAATGACCCAATGCTCTCCATGATTCGTATCTAGACGTATACTATTGTGATTAATTACCCGGAATCGGAAAGCACTGTGAATGTTACGTCCTAGGCACTGGTTAAATATATGTAACTTCACAAGTAATCACGCATATTTGAACTTAATTCAATTGGGTTTGATAAACTAGGGACTATCCGCAGCATCTTGATTGCTATGTTACAAACAAAGCCCTCATCAGCCACGTGTTCTCAAAAAAGCATACGTTATGCATAATCAAATTCCGATAGTTCAACGTTGTGATGAACTGTACCATTATAATCTAATATATGAGTTTAACGACCGGAGGTTCGATCCCTTGCAACTAATTTATATTGTCTCTGATGAGGATTACACAGGTTTGACTGAGATTTCCCAGCTAACGTGACTGTCAACTTGGTTAGAGGGTACCGCATCCCATCTGAAGGCACAGTATACTGCTCACAAGCGCTCAGATAGGCAGTTGAGTTTGAATGGCTGGCCCAGTGGGCTGAGCACAACCAAGAGGTTGCATATTCAAATCTGTGACCAGACAGTGGTAAGCTACACTGATGAGATCTATTAAAATCGCAACCAAGGTTTGTAGCTCTAGATGGGTTATGCAAAAGCCTGAAAACGTAATTATCCTAATGAAAAATTGTGAGAAGTTTGCAGCATACAAATAAGTTGTTAGCAAAAGAGATAAATGCTTCTACATTTGTTAAAAGGGCACCTTATTGACATGACAGACTGACAAACCTCAATCGAGTTCCTGTTATTGTCAAAACTGTTCCACCAGCTGTACCTCCAATCAAAGGTCGAACGTCCGTTATCTCTGGAGTTTTTGCTGCACTGTATGTGAATGCGTTTGATTTCACCACAGTCCGCTCGCCATCTTTAGGTGACTGTATTACTACCTTTACGGCACACATCTGGTCAGTTGAGCTAGCTGTAAAATATGTAAAACTGTGGTCAATTGAATGCGAAATTGATAGGGCATGCAGCTAGACGACTCAATTGTACTGCAAATTATGATTGATGGTTCAAATGCGGACGCGAAAACATTAATGAGAACTTCGGCCTTAGATTTGCGGACCCTATAGTTTTGAATGCATAACTAGTCTTGTAGAACAAAGTTTCTTGTTAACAATCGGCGTATTGTATTATTTTACCAACGTTTCGGTCTGCTACTGCATAACTAGTCTGTTAATGAATGGAAAATAGAAAAAATTTCATTGATGGATGAAGTGATCTATAAGAGTTAATATTTTGACAATCAATCTCTGAGCAAATTCTATATGTTAAATATAGTTCACGGGCGACGAACATTTAGCACGCATAATTCTGCAAGTTTCATGCGAATTTAGACAAAAAAATAAGCTGCTTGGACTGTAGTATGTAAGTTGGAATTTGTAATCCTAGACGAAGGGTGAAAATTCTCTGTTACAAATGCGGCAATAAACTGCGATTTTCAATTAGCAGAACCTCTTTCGAGTTCATGGGTATTGTAGTCAAAAATAAACACATCTATGTGTTTAGATCAGTATCATTGCAATAATTTCGGAGTACGAGCCACTGGAATCTTAGACGTACTATCTTACTACCGGAAGATGTGACAAATAAATAAAGCAAAATATAGGAAGAGCGAAAAGTAAGCGATTGGCTCACAATCTTGAAAAAATATGAGCTATTTTCCAAAATTTCCCCTGTATGATAAAATGGTGAGCAGATTAACACATTACCAGAGATGGCTAACTTATTTATCTCGTCATAGCAATAAGGCTATTGGAAGCATTCCATTTAATTCTGGTGCGACATCAAGAATTTATAGTGAACAATATGAAACGATCGATCGATCGGGATGGTGCATATTGGAATACTACGATGATCAGTATTCACCACTCCCCTACTATCGTGTCCGGGATGTTCCAAGGTAAAGCAGCTCGACCCATTTGTTATCTGTTCAGCTGCAGTGGTCTACAGTCCTGTGAATTGATCACAATTCTGTCCAACAGCAGAATAATTGCTATCAGTCTGCGCTGTTGAAATGCGGAGTTATCCAAAATGTGGTCTTGCCATTTTATGTGTAGCATTCTTGCAAATGTTGAGTCTTCATTGCTTTCTTGAGTACAGCGTTCATTGTTGTCTGCTCTAAAGTGTGGCACTCAGTACGCAAGATCTATAAACCTGTAATTTTTGCGCTTACAGTGAACATAATTTTACCACATACGCCTTTGTTCAGTCGCGACATTAATGTTGCTGGTTTACCATCACACTTATTTATTTCAGTCTCCGGGTTGAGGTCGCTCGAGATAGTAAATAGGAGAAATTCATTCATTATCTCGCCGTGTGTATCCTTCAATCCGACGTAATGCTAACCCCACGTTGTTCATAATTGTGTGTGTTTTCCATGTCAATTTGGTCAGTAAAGGGTGTCAAACATCCGCTTTAGATGCATATGTACTTACTACTTGCGGGTGTAATGCAAGTTACGTCCATGGAAGTTCCTTCCGTTTGTTTGCATTCTTGATCGCAAATGGTAACACGAGTTTCACGTCCTCCGAATCCTTTGCCGCTTAAGGTCACGTTTTGGCCGCCCACTAAGCTTCCTGTAAATTTAATACGTATAAAAAGATTGAGAAGCTAGAGTACTGTTTTATATGCATGACATGCCAGTCAAATTATTATTTGGTCATTACCCCCAAAATACCGGTACACGTGAGTTATTGGAATTTTGGAAATCATCGTTTTGGTGGGATTAAATGTTTGGACCAGAATAATACCAATGGATGTAATCCACCTGCTGATTTTCATCTTATACATTTTTGCAAAAGCGCAATACTCACAATTTCTCATTAAGATAATTTGATTTGCGGCATTTTTGAGCCATTGATAAATGAAAATGGTCTTAAAGACTATGGTTTCAAACTTATTACATCTCATCAGTGTAGCTTAAAATTGTCTGATCACAGATATGAACCTGCAAACTTTTGGGTGTGAGCCCATGCTTAGACCAATAAACTACTCAGTCAGTCAGTTATTAGCCGCTCAAACACAATTACATATATGTTCATTTGTGAGTAGTATTCAAGTGCCCGGCTCTCCTCCAGAATGGACGCAATATCTATCCTGCTTTGACTCATTATACAATTTTGATTAATATCGACAAAACTTGATTTACTATCATTTAACATCAGTTAATCATGTTAGGTTAGAAAAATTTCAGTTCCGATTAGTCCAGCTGTTGAGTTATCTATACGTTGAAATATCTCTTTGGGACTGATCATTAATTCCTAATTGAAGTCTTTGGACTGGTATGCCTGCTTAGATTCCAGTGGATTGGATCAGACCCAATGTCCGGACTAATGGGATAAACCATAAAAAGCGACAAACTTTATGTATGGCATGTTAAAACACACACATTCATTAGTGCTGATACAGAGGAGGATACTGATAACGTTAACATACAGCCGCAAGGCTGCGTTATCACTGACCTCGAAAACGACAATAAATACAACGTGTAAAAAGCTGGAAATCCGCTCTCGTCAGAGCACCTTGTTAAGTATAAGCATTCGACACATTTTTCAATTTATTTGAACACAATTGGTGGGCACATGATGTTTGTTTGTTAATAAGAAGTTTGAGCCGACTCCTTACTAATACGAATCATCTAATCGGATACAAGCATTTTCTGAATAAGTAGTAGCTTAAGCTACTTAATAGCCTTTTCAGCAACATCTCATGTTCGAAATTTTTGTCAGGTAGTCAACCTTCAGCTTGGACGGGATTGCGTAGTGTCATCTGTTTTGCGAACTTGTATTTTTTGTTTCTGGAAACATCTGCTATGAGTAAACAATACAGTCTATTTAGTTCAAGTACTGTTTACTTTATCGATCGTCCATAGATAGTTTGGTCATTGTCTATTTGAAATATTGTTTGTGTATAGTTGATTCTATCGGTTTTATCCAAGAAATAAATATAGTGTGCTTGATACGAGTTTTATTCAGATGACGAGGCTCAGATGCCTAGACGTCAAAACCTTCCTTATTGATTCACTCGTCCAGTCCAAACTAGGGCATGCGGAGATGTCAGAGTTTGAGAGACGGACATATAACTCAATGGTCCAATCACATTCCGATTAAGCAAACCATAATATGAAGCGTAGGTGATCGTATGCATAATATCAACTAAATGATGTACAAAAACCCAACATACCTTCTGATGGACTCACAGTATCCATTTCGAGTGGAATGGTTAGGTTGGCACTAGACAGTGCGTAACCTACCCCTGATGACTGCACAGTAACAGCATGCGTCCCGGCAATCAATGAATCTGTGAAGCATGTTAACTGTGATTGTGTCTGGGTAGCTTTCACCGGTAAATAACATGTGGTATTGCTTCCAAGCTTGATCATGGGATCGATCTTTGTATCGCCCAGCAAAAGCGCCCCATCAATGGTAATGAGTAGTGCACGTGCTCCATTTTGCACACTTGCTGCACTACTAACGGCTTGAACAGTGGGAGTGACTTCTTTCTGATACGTGAAGCCATTTGTTAGCTTCGGATTTGTGTTTTCTTGACTTCTTATGGTAATTGATACAGAAGAAGGTGAATTTGCCATGGTAGTTTCTGCTGGTGGGGTCATGCAAAGAATTTGACTTGTTTGACGATTTTCCTCGGTAAATTTACATTCATTGAGACCGATAAATATGCGCACAGATTTACTATCCAATCCATTCCCCTTGACTTTGATCCATGTTCCTCCGGCAAAACTACCAACGGTCGGTTCAACTGAATCAAGTTGTAAGATGCTTTTGATTATCACACCTGCAGTAACAATTCCATATCCCCTTATATCGTTGTACAACAACAATGCATGTTCCCCATAGGGTAGCGATTCATTAAGGGTACATTTGATCGATTGAGCAGTTGAAACTTGAACTACATTCAAGCATGCTACGGAACCTATTTGAATGTGTGTATTGAGTACGTCGGAATTCGATGTCAGTAGGTTTTTTCCGGTTATAATAATATCCGTGATGGATGTCACGTTTTCCGGTTGTATACTGGTCACTTGAGGTGTTACTGACGGATCAAATGTGTATAGACATTCTGAATTTGAAGAACAATTGGCGTCTACCCATTGACCTTGCGAACTGTTGACTTGTACGTTTATCGGAAGTGAGGTGCTAGTGGTGTAGGTACCGGCAGCTATCCTTTCAACGATACACTCAATCTGACCAAAATCTACTACGGTAACGTTGCACTTATGCTTACCATCCAGCAGGATCTTATTACTGGAAAAGCTATCTGGTCTGAATCCTGATCCCGTAATTACGAGTTTTCCTCCACCTATCAAACTTCCAGCGTTACCTTGTGTCGACGGAATTATTTGAGGAAGAAAGAAGAAGACGGAGTCTAAAGGATTCCACCCAGCTAATAAGATGGCTGCTCCCAGTTGGGTTTGTTCTATTTTTGGTTTCAAGGGCTGGCCAGCGACCAATTTCTGCTTGACAGCTTCGGCGTCTGTGATTTGACACTTAATTTCACCGGCCTTTGTGGATAAAGTTTGGTCGCAGAAGGCATCACC